>DWME01004132.1:0-16828 GCA_018244795.1 Parelbella ahira ahira
GGTAATTTCTTAGTATATTGCAAGTACAATGCAGAATTCGTGTTAATACAAATCAGAGTCGGTTTAATCGCAAGTCGCTGCTGCAAGCCGGAGCCGCAAGCCGCACTTGTCACACCCGTCGCAGTTTCTAGGTCAAGTGGGCTAAGTGTGTCAGGCTGCTGCTCTTAGCTCTAATTAGACAGTTTTTTTTCCGTGTAACATAGCTGGAACGGCAGATGACCTAAGTGCCTGAATTCTTTATGATTCAGGTAAGTCATAGGCGGCAGCGGGAAATAATGTTAAACGAGTACTAAACACTGACCACACCATCGCATAGGGTAAATCGGGTAAATAAACAGTACAATATTTCTAGAAATACTTATATGCCGATCAGTTTTTATATTACTCTATTTGATTTGTAATTGATGTTTATAGTCTTCTAGAGATTTCTGCTTTATACAGAATATTATTATTGATAGGATCTCGTTAAACACTTTCACTATTGTTTGATTATATTCAATGATATCAAAAGACTGCTTATTTTAAAAATTGTGTTTAAGTCGTTGCTGGCGACGATTACCCAACAGCCTAGGGTAGCTGTTGTTATTTAACAAAATAAAATATAAATTAACAATGGAAACTACGTATATAACGAGTGTGATACACGGGGTAAACAGACGTTAGGTCGGTAAGGATAGAGAGTAGGGCACGCGGTGCGCTCTGCCGTAAAGATATAATGATAATAATAATCTCTATATTCGGCGTTTTGTGTTCTCTGCCTACCTTGTTAAAAACCTTTCGCGATGATATCATAAAAATAATTAAAATCGCTCGCGTTTATACCTTAAGCCGAACGACTCGTCCAGACGCTGTGACGCAAGTGTAGGTTTTTGCACATTTTACGAGTGCAAGCGAGCTGATGTGTTCGTCGAACTGCGATTGGAAATAGTCCGGCGCGACTTCGTTTCGGCGGTTGTGCAATCGCCGTTATGCGAGGCGTTGATCGTACTATTTTAAACGTGATTTGTATCATGTATGTATCACTGGCGTGCTTGGAAGAGGCCTGTAGTGGATGGTGATGTATTGATCATGATGATGATTTATCTACGACTCTTTCCTACATAATTTTATTACACTGTAATTTAAAGTAACTAAGAGTAACTAAAAGTTTTTGAGTTTTGTATATGTATGTATATTATACAGGCTAGGCTATTGAAGGAGTACAAAAATTTAAATATTATTTTTTTATGAAATAAAAGTAGGTAGCTAAAAGCAATTTCAAATGCTTATGCATTATTTATGCTTAGGTTCATGAATTCTATCTGCCAGATGCAAGACAACCCCCAGCTCAGTAGTCAGTTTCATTACCCGCTGGACCAGCAGACCCGTCAATGAGAAGAATAAAGGCCATATCGTGTGTTAATCAATAATAAATCACTGTTGTGTGATATTACAGCATCCAATTTGAGACTATTTGCATTCAGCACACAATTGTGAGGAAAAATTAGCAAATATTCGTCAAAATTTGATTCGAGTGAGGTCAGGTTTGTCCAGCTATTCATACAACCAGTTTGTATTGGCAAACGTTGTCAGTTGGTTGATAACACGAGATTGTGTTTGCTGCTAAAACGATAAGTATCATCATGATGTAGTTAGGTTAGTTTACTTTATAGATATGTACACTTATGTACCCGCAATTGCGCAGTTTTGAGTACTCAAAAAAGTTATGTCACAGTTTTAAAATGCCGAAAGCCAAAGTCCTTGACAGTTTCTTAGCTCTGTTTAAAGTGAGTAGGGTCCGAGTACTTCTAATTTGGGTGTATAGGGTTGATGATAATGAAGACGATGACTTGTAAATGTACCTATATAAATAAGGGTTTTGTAGGTAAATGGATATTTGGCAAGAGATTTGCAAAATTTTAAGTATGGCTGTTGGCGTCTCTAGTATTATAATTTTTTTTTAAAATCCCAAATGCACATAACGTATACAAAATACGAGGAATCGAACCCTGGGCCACCGAAATGGGGCTTAATATCGAAGTCATCAAGTTTCATGTATTCAAATTGACTCATAAATTAGTCTTTTTAAACTTCAATAATTAATATTATTTATCTTTTAACAAATCAATATCACTTTAGAGAATGATAAGACGTGATAGCAATTCAAGGAGTTCCACATCACAACGTACTCATCATGACTAATGGAATTAGAATATCGATACAAGGATTTTATAGATGCCATAAACATATTATTGTCGACTAGAATCTAGATTACCGCAAGTTTTTTATTGAACGAGTAATTTATGGTATATTACGTCATCACAGATAGCCTATCGTTCTAGGCGTAAGGGAAACATCATGAAGAAACCTGCACACCTTAGAGTTCTCCATAGTGTTCTCTAATGACAGTGTGGTGGATAACTTACAGTTCTCAAGGAGAGATCATCCGCGTTCTGAAGAAAATTTAAGGATTGTTCATAGTGAATATGACTATTTTTTTAAATTTTAGATATTATTAAGCTTGCTACTTTGGTAATGCTTATTTATCAGTAGTAACTTTATTTAGTTAATACCATTTCAATTAAAAATGATACTACATTTGTCACCGGAGACTCCTGGTTTTAATTTTTTGAGGATTTGAAATTTACAATAACAACAATTATTATATCAGTTCGCCAGGTTCCTTAAGGGTTAGGCAATGGTACCAAAATATTCAATCAAGCATAATAAATGTTTTTAAAATTCAAACCATGCTGAGTTTTGTTTAAAAAAACCCAAATTTCACCCCCTCATAAATGTTCAATGAATGCCAGTTATATTTTTAATGCGGTCGAATACATCGAATTTTATGAGTTTATGAGTCATAAATGACATTATTCATACTGATCGAGTCTGTTGTCTCACGTATCTGGGTACTCGTAACGGCGCATGTAATGGGTGTTTTATGACCCACAGTGCCCCAAATGGGCCATTGGGAGTCTGTTTATGGGTCTCGGGACGCGTGACCTTAAGGACCCGCTCGCGAAGATTGTGTAATGCGGTTGTGTATGCTGATTTTGGTAAACGAAATATATGCGTGACGTGTTCTCATATTGTGAAAAAATGCCTTGCCGAATTCATTTTTTATTGAACAAAGAACTTGATAAAAAGAGCATAGGTGGCTTAAGCGTACGCATTATTATATGTGCATATTTGCAGTATTAGAGTAGAACCTGTGTATATATAGATATAGGCAAGTGTACATGGCCGGTTCATATCATACAAAAAATATATGTACATATATAAAAAAAATATATAATGACACTTGTGTTTCATTGGTGGGAACAGAAGACAATTTCTATCCCGTTCAAAAAAATCAATAAAATATTGCAAGCCGCCAACTCATCGCCACTATCAATTGTTGATTGTAATATCTTTTATCATTCTCTCTCTCTTATTCCTCAAACACGGGAAAACCATTTTTGATTGTTTGTTATATCGGTATCTAATTATATTTACACCAATAAATATTTTTAATATTGCTATTATATCGTTACTCCGGTTCCCTTACGGAGTGTTCAGTAAGAACTACATGCCAAATATTTCTATCCTTACAAATATAATGCGCTTATTCCACATTCATCAGACTCCTTTTTTGGCGAGGTACAATTTATAAAAATAAATCAATTAAGTCCCTTAAAGTGATATGTTAAGCATTACAGCGTCGGTGAGTCTGTGAGTATTACATACATAGATCAGGCTGGGTCGCCTCTCGGAGGCAATCGATTGAGACGCCAGGCGCCGGCGCGTCGCCTTATTACCGGGCCCCGAACGTAAGGGGATATTTTTATATCCGACATTGCCAGCGATTTACGCGTATACAGTTATCTTTTGTATCAATTGTGGGGCAATTTAAGGATACAAACCCTTCTTATTTTGAAAAGAGACCCGTGTATAACATCGAAACGATAATAGGGTTCATGATTTTGAAACCTGAAAATTATGTTAACATATTCATAGGGTAAATGTATGTGTCGGTTAAGCTTATTATTAACCTATTAATAAACACATTTAAAATAAATAATATGAGATTATCAGAGAATTCATTATTATGTACGATGCTATACTGTAAACGAAGGGCCTACCTCTCCGGGGATTACAGGCGTGATGTTGTTTTTTTTACGTTTATTAATATTAGATTATTGAAAAACAAGTACCTACTCTTCATTAAGGGTGTCATTGTTATGAAGTAATATTTTTTCTTTCTCTATTCATCTCATCATTTGTTTTATTATTAATCCATTCTTAGATGTGGGTCTCCTTTTAGAATGAGTAGGGTTTAAAAATTAGTCTTCCATTCCACTTCTTAAAAACTAATAGAGAATAAGTGACTTTATTTATAAATGGCGTTTTGAATTCCTTTGGTACTACAAAATTTTCTCTTTGTTTTGCGGATTTGAAAATAAATAAATTTTTCAAAAATACGCACTATGTGGTCGGATATTTTATCGCAATGCATTGCACATGGCATTAACCGTCAAAAGCCGGTTCAGTCTCTTTAAAATAAAAAAAAATGTTTAGAAAAGTTACAACTGACAAAAATTCTCTTACCATGTTTTTTGATACTTAGAAAATTCGTAGTATACAGGATGTTTAAATTTTACAAACAGATTAAATTTTCAAGCCTGTTAACGAGTGTGTGGTTTTTTTTAAAATCCTACATGGTTTATGTTAAAGCACGTACATTTTTAGAAATGCTTCGCGTAATGATGTTTCTAGTAATTAATGAGGCTGAATGTGTAAACGTAAAAAACCTTATGAAGTTTTTTTGGTAAAATTTAAAAATAATTTTACATTTACTGTAATGCTTAGGTAAATAAATGTTTTATAACTTTGGTAGTCGCTAGTTCATGTGGTGCGTTTTTCTGGGTAAAAGTGCATTATTATGACCTCCTTACTGCATAATGACATCTACTATGTAGAGGTTAACCCTTTCTGGTTACGATCAATTAATTTTAAACAATATTTGGTTGTAATTATTACATGAAAATAGATCGCACACAAAAATATTTGCAGTTGACAAAGATCGGGAATAAAGTTGGATATCAGATTATTTCAGGATCAACTGTAGCTTTAGAAGACGTATCATCAATTAAACCATCGTTAATTATGATTATTTTCTTAAACTACAGTAGCATGGTTGTCAAATTCGTCGTAGCAGACTTAACAGGCATTAAAGAACTTTGTAAAGAACTCTAAAATGTTTTAGTTTAATCGTGAAATTCAAAGTTCAAAAACAGTAATACTTCGTAAACATTATAATATTACGTAACAAACATGCATCAAAACGTATAAACATAACAAATAAAAACGAAATGTATGACGCAATAAAGATGCTTCGAAAAATATACACTATAATATGACGTAACAAAGACGCATCGAAGGATATAAACATAACAAATAGAAACGAAATGTATGACGCAATAAAGACGCTTCGAAAAATATAAACATAATAAACAGACATCGAAATGAATAATAATATAACAAAGAAACATCGAAATAGCGTTTGGTAAAACCGCCCTATCCGTTTCCAAGGGACTGTGTAGCGGAAAAATAATTCAATTGTGCCAAAAGTTTTTCGCGAGAAATGAATAATGGATATACCTAAGACCGAGTGCCGTCTGTTTGATGGATTGTATTCTACACAGTTCGTACAGGTTTTCGTTATTTTTACGAACGTAGATAATAATTTGCGAAAGAAACTGAATTCAGTGGCTGGCACGATTCGTATTATTTTAGTTTCCTTTTTATTCCAGAACTTTTGTGTTTATGTCCAGCTATAGGCATGCATTTGGGAACAATCGCATATGATGTAGAACCTTTGTTCAAAAAATGCCTATTCTCTCATGTCCTAAATACATATTTCCAAGTAACACGAATCGAGAAAAGTAGACGTCAGTAGGGAGTACCATTGTTAAGGTAAAATTAATAATTTAAGATTCAGCCTTAATCGGGTTATCGGAATATAATTCTTCTGTTAATAGATAGCTATTAAATATCACAGGTTAAAATATTACTTGTATGAGGGTAGTAACAAATCTTAGAGTTCTTCATGCTTTCTAACGCATGTGAATGCTGAAACTGGTACTTAGTCAGCGCAGTAGGCTATGGAATATTACCTTCCAATTATAAAAGAAATTACTTCATCAGTAGTAGGATGATAAAAGAGTGGCCAGTGATAAATGATGAAAATATCTTTACACCATATTGCCAGTATATCATTATTCTTATCACCAGTTTCAGCGCACTGCTGGATATACATACATATGTAGGAACCCTTATTGATTTATTGGCAAGCCGCGGACAAGACGCAATGGCACTTATAAGCACATATACATATATAGCCATATCCTTCAAAATGTCAGAATAACAAACTAAATATATAATAAGAAATCCCTTTAGTCCATCTGAAAGACGCCACGTACATACTTATAGTTCATAAACACTCATAGATTGACTTCAGCGTTTAAACAGATAATCACTCAATTTAATGCAATTAAGGGGCTATTTTTTTTAAATAGCAAGACAATTGAATGGATGAATCATCGTATTATCTCAACAAACATAGTTCATAGCGCGATGCAATAATTTCACAAGTAAGTAGGTAGCACTAATTGTTGCTGGTGGGAAAATGTTTAGTAACGCATCGCGATGTAACAAGACTCAACTGACATTTGTAACAACACAGTTTCGCTACAGTATTGTGTTGTTTTGAAGCTATTTTTCAGCTAAAGTCTAAGTCTATATTGACACTGTATAGCAGTTTATTTATAGTTATGCGCTTACATAATAGTTAATAACGAATTATTTTGCCGAATTAAAACTTTTACTCGCTCCGATTGGACAATAATAGTAGATAATATTACAATTTTTCTTACGCCCTCCTGTTGCGAATTACAATAAGTATCTAGATGTATAATCAATAAATTAAATCGATATCTGGTATAGAGAGGCCATTATCATTATTTCGTAACATATGCCTGGTCTTTATAGGTGAAAGGAAATGAAACTACATGTGTTGAAAAGGCTTAAATACATATATGTATATGTTTCAATTCTGTAGCCGAAACGGACGTTCATAGGTTGCTGGTATATACATTTTTGCAGTTGTAACCGATACTTGTAAGTGTAAAAAAATGAACAAATATGAATAAACATATTATGAATGTGCGACGAGACAGTTGTACGTAGCAGAAGCATAATGGGTCTGTAACAATACAGACAACTGACATTCGATGCTCTCTGCCTACTCCTTTAGTAACGTAGCGAGACAATATATTAACAATAATATTAAGAAATAATTAAAAAACAGGTGTGCGGCTTTTAAAATAAACTTTATAGACATATTGGCTACATTATAAACTCTGTCCGTTCTTTACGAACACAGCTCGTATAATATTCCGCCGTGCACTCGTCCAAGGCCATAGCGAATTGTTACGATACTTGGTTTTATTTTGCGACTAAATTACATTGTGAGCGCTCAGAACGCGGTCGGCACTTGTTTTTTTCGATGCCCTCAGAAATTTAAGGGGATACATGAAACATAAAGGTACGCAAAGTGGCTGGCAGTGATTGGACGCGAAGAGCTGAAGACCGAGCTCAGTGGCGTGCCATTGGTGAGGCCCATGTCCAGCAGTGGACGGGAGTAGGCTGATAATGATAATGATGAATGACATGAAACATTTACATAGAAATTTAAATTCAATATTATATAAAACTTTTAAACGAAATTGTCCCTAATATTTTAAATCCATTAAACAAATTAAACCGAGTAACGCAAACATTTGTAACGTTAGTCAAATCTATGTTAGTCATTGTAACGTTACAAATTTCACATACATTAATCACGCGGCCATATTCGTTCCCTTACGAAAACATCCCCTACGTCCATTCATTAATAAGATAGGCACCCTAACCGAAAATATAAGCGTATTAAAATTTTATACAGGAAAGCACGCCGCTGACTCAGTCATGAGTCACTGTGGGTGTCCAGTTTTAATTGACACACCCTGCCCCTCGATCGATGGAATATCAGACGATCAGAGGTAACATGAATGTGGTGTTGGGGGTCAGGCTTTGCTGGTTGAGTCTCACGCACGTCTCAGCTGACCTTAGTGTTGGAATAATGTTTGCGCGCCGCCGTCTCATTGACACGCCCGTTAGCAAACATTCTGAATATAAAAATAGACCGTTTCTGTATGAGAAGTTGTTAGTTCTATAAAATGAACAGTAATTAAAGAAGGGATAATGCTTATTAAAGTTGTGGTTTAAAATCTTTTTACATTATTTAAGAGTTTGATTTAAGATCTCGTACGTCAGACTTATAATTGAGAGGTGTGTTGGACAAAGTAGGGTGAGTCTAATTGTTCAGCTTTCGTTTTCAAAGACATTAAGTTCAAATCCCTTGGTCATACCGTCAAATTTGGAATGATAAAAGGGTTAAAGTCGATGTAGTCATATTTTATAATTAAAATAGCAAATTAGTGCAGTAGTGCAATCTATTTAAATTGTAATGTCAAATCTAAATTGATTTTGGGTTCGCGTTTTTGTCTGTGTTGTTCTTTGGTATTTAAAAGAGAGTGTAAGACTTCTAAGACTAAGATATTATTATTATTATTAAAAATGAAACGTTTTTGGGTCAATATTCAAACGTAGCACAATTAAATACAAGTAAAAGGTACTCGGTACAGAGGTAGAGCTCAACCTTGCTTCGGTCACCACTTTAATATGTTTACATATAAATATATATCAAATCAAATAAAGCTATTTTACACTTCCCTATATTTTATTCAAAATACGTGTGATTGTTTTTTTCATAATATATAATTTTATATAAAACACATAAATATGATTTAAGTTTATGTCAGAGATAACATGTTAAAAAATTTCTAACAATTTAAACCATGCTGCAAGCTGAGTATTGTTCGGTTAGAGTTAGGGATTGCAGAGCACGGCTTCTCGTGCCGCCTGCGCTGCTGAGCGTTGGCGGCCAGGGCATGTAGCCGAGTCCACGTAGGATTCGCTTATCGCGATTTGCTGGTCACAACAGACTTATCTGTTGTATATGGGTGCACCACGGGCAGGCGGGGTGGATTTGCGCTCAAAAGATGGAGCTTCGAACTCTTTACGTCTCTGTTGAGCCTTAAGCGCAATTGCAATATCTCAATTGCCCACTTTCTCAACAATGACAATCTCTTATCGCAACTTGGTAAACGTGTTCGGACAGTGCATAGGACCCTTAACGCTGTATTGGAGTTGTGTTGTGATTAAATGTCACCCGACACTGCGAACTTGGCCACTTGCGGTGAGTTTGTGGCATGAAAGTTATAAAGTTAGCCGTCGCCGGTCTAATACCGGACTCTAATAGATTAGATAGCTGTCGCCGGTGAAACGATACGCTTTGTGCAATAATTAGCGATAGATTGCCCCGTTGGATCCGTGGTTAACGAACTTGATTGTTCCTTTGGAGGTTGTCGCTTCGATTCTCACTTAGGACAAAGATTTTTATGGGCATGAGTAGGCATTTTTCTTGATTGTCTAATTTAGCACAAGCTATGCTTATTTGGGATCTGATGGTAATGTGTGAATCTATATCAATATATTGTAAAGATATCCTGTTTAATAATAGGTACCATTACATTTTGTACTCACATTTCGATCATTGTAGTTTTCATTGCAGTTATTAGCAGTAGGTTATTCGAAATTAAAAGAAATATTCAGCTAAACTTGAAAATAGATATTTAAATGTTAACAAAAGTTCTATCTATGCTTAGTAACAGAAATTCATTTTACCGTATATGTTACGAATATTCAGTGTCTGCCAGCAGATGTTGCTACACGTGAATAAAGTTTTTTTTTTGCTTAATTTATTATATGACCCAAAACGCGATTTACTATGCGTCCTCTAGGAATTATTAAACGAGTTCAGTTGCCATTGTATTAAAATTAACCACAATATATAATATTTCACGCGTCAGTAATGTCTCCTGTGTGGGCGTGGACAATTCGGGCATTAAGGCTCGTCTCTAAGTAAGCTGAATTTCCAGGGTCAACGACACCCCGGTCAACAGCCTCTAAGTAGGACAGGAACGAACGAAATAAACTTATATTGATGCTAATATAACTATAAGGAGACCATAGTTATTTATAGGAGATAGTTACTACATAGTGTAAAACATTAGGTACAGATTAATCGTGTGAGTGTACTATACTCCTCTGCCTACTCCCTCGAGGAATACAGGCGTGAAAATATGTTTAGTTATTATTGATGCTCCTGAAAGCTGTTAATAGGCTGGTTCTAGTCATGCGTAGTCCATCTCATGCGGCATCTGCGTTTTCTATCAGGCGTGATCACGGTTAAATGAGAGGCTAGTCGTTTATTAAAAATATTATAATTATATCATTATGTCAATATCCTTGCAGGATAAGCAGGGAGCACCGAATACTTAATGTCGCTATCCTTATAGAGTTGTGTTTCATCTATGTTCATCAATCTCTTATAACATAAAAAAGTGCTACTGTTAGGTAATAAAACTTTGGACATAATATTCTAACAGGTCTGCTGAGTTACAATACATGCACTAACTTCACCAGACACAAACACATTGAATAATTACATCCGAATTGTGCTGAACCCTCTCGCTTGCAGTCCCTCCATCATTCACAACTCGCACAATAGCCGAGAGTTTTCAACTCACAACTTTACGCGTCTCATTGTCCCCCATACCGAATTGGAGAAGTTTCTCCATTTCCGACAATGCCCGTGTTAAGCGCTCGACCGAGCAGTTTTAAAGTCAATAATACGTTATGAACGCCATTCAGAGAGCGATTAATTAATTGGTAAAATGTTCCCCGCTATTGAATAACCATGAATTGAGTAAGCATTAACTTAACGTTACTTCGATACAGCTTCAAGTTATTTTCATCCGCCAAGACATTTTAACGAAAGTATCAATCATCCACACCAATCCAAAGAAACCACGACCATAATATTCACATATGTACATATGTACCCAGGTCCCCTTGACCCGATTAACCATTGAGATAAATCGTCACTGAAACTTAAATGACCTTAATTCGGTCAAAATTCCTTGAACGGCACCCAATTATGATTATCATTAAGCACATCCGGATGTCAGATGGATATCAGACCCTATGCAATTACATAATTATCAGTCGGACTGTTATGTCTTTAAAGATATTTCGTGACGAATATTTTACAGTCCGAACATTTTTTAGCGAGATTATTCACTAGCAGGTTATAGATGGCGTTCGTAGCGTTCTGAATCACGGTGCAGAAACTTTTAGAACTCGCAAGCTGTTCATTTTGTCAAGTAAAAATAAATGAGTTACGAACATTAAGATGATGGTTTTGTATTTTTATTTTGGATTTTATATATCTACCTCTGTACTGTCTTCATTACATGCTAAATATAAGTGAATCTGCCGTTAGCATCACTATTTATCATTATTTAATTCATTTGATCTTCATCCGTTAAATAGGCTAATTTTGGTGTATTCCCGCGATAATCCTCATTAAGCGAATGTCAGATGAATATCAGAAACAACCGTCCTCATTAGCCCGGGGTCGACGGGTCTCGGTGTTGATACATCCCAGAGATTCGAAAAGGCAATTAAATGTTGGATTATATGAACACTTCGAAAATTAAGTATTCCTCGTAATATATTTCAATATAAACTTTTAAGTTTATTTACTTTTTCCAAGGCAAAATGTACTGTGAATTTTAACATCATTTATTTATTACGGTGCTATAGAATGTGACAAAAAACTAACATATTTACAATAATCGATATTATTATTTCGCTAAATTAGTACTAAATTGTATCAATCAATATGTCAAGAAATAATTAAAGTACAAACATTAAAAACCACAATAACGGTAAAATAAAACAAAACAATGATGCAACAGAGATAACACAAAGGGGTGAATTGCAATTTATTATCACAGACATCAATGATTATAATTCATAAGATATTATCACACTAAACACAAATGAGCAAATGCATGAAGTCGAAAGGATATCCTATTCACGAACGAGTATAAATCAAAAACACCACTTACACTCGTTAGAAATGATTTCACTTCGTTGACCCAAAAAACTGTATGTGTATCAAGAGACATTGTATCCGATTGTGAGATTACGTAATGATATGTACTCGGTGTCAAAAAGCGGACAAGTGATCTTGTTAGAGAATCTGTTACACTAACACGATCATACAGTGCGAATTTAACGAGATAATGTTTTCAGATGAATTGCTCGAACGCTGATATTAAGTCACATTTGTAAGCTAGACTCGGACTGTACCCAATTTTAAATAGATTTAATGTCAAAGACGGGGTCAGTTATAACTTTGTAACAAGTATGGTACTTTTCGTGTTTGTCTCCTATAGCATCCTTCAGAACAGAAAATATATAAACAAAGTAAGGTTAAGTACTAAAATAGAATTATATTCTAGAAATATCAATAGGCAACTAAAAATTTACGATTATCATCTGTAATTAATGAATGACAAGAATTTAGGCAACGTTAAGAAACTACATAATAGCGGTACTTTGAAAATCCAATACTCATTTCTATCAAAGACAGATTTTCGCTGCATTTTCGCTCGATGTGCAAAATTGCGTAGACTAAGGACCAAGATATTCAAATTTGGTTCTTAGGTCTTGCATAAAAGAGGTGATTTAGGCAATTTTAAATTTTGTTATGAAATCATTTCTAATGCTTGTGATATCGCAGGTAACTGAACAAACGATTCGAATATACAAAACCTATTATATTATTGACCCCTTCTATTATGGCCACAAACCAATTATGTCGCCGTGAGTCGACTTTTAAGGCGACGTGCTTATGAGTTATTGTAAAGGTTTGATTGATTCAATCTAGCACGTGGCGTTGATAAAAGGTTAGATAATTATCAATCGAACGCAAATAAATAAACAATGATAGACAAATACATTTTTATTATAAATATTATATCAAGATAGATGAGATCTGTTCTTTCGCGGATTTTGTATCCATCAACATTTGTATTGTACTTGTTCTGTTAATTATTTTACTGCCATTCTTTCTTTTATTTTCTTTTATAGCGTTATTTCTACTTTACTCGCGTGGTTAACACTAGTCATAGTGATAGATTTTGTCTATCCATACATATTGCTCTAATTTCTTTACCGTCTCAAAAATTGCTCTTTGTATTCAAGAACACATTTTTTCTGGGTAATCTACATTCATAATATTTAAGGGTAGTCAAGATGCAAGCTTCGTGCGGTCGTAGCAGTTGCGAACTCGAAATAAAATTACACCGTCGACCGCCGTGTGACGCATACACATAAATGGCGTCGGGTTGTCGCAAATCTAATTCCGAGTGAGCTCTCGCACAGCAAATTGACCGTTTTAAGTGTAGGCATGTTTCACCATCAGTAAATTTTATGATACATGGCGAGAATATTTCTTTTGTTTTGCTGATATTGCAAATATAATATGGTCTTTTACTATTTTTAGTCTACCGTCCCGTCAGGTTCCTTACAGTGCATGCTGAGCATTGAGCACCGATGCCAAAGATATTTAACCTCACAGATCTGACGTGCTCCTTTTACACTCATTATTCTGTTCATACATTTTGGTTTCGGAGGACTCTGACTCCCTCATCTGCCAATGTCTTTTATTGGTCAACATATCTGATTAAGATTTGGTCTATTTTTTTTGGTCTCACTCGGCATCTGCATTCGTTAATATTCGCATTAAATTTTTATCATTATTTTGTGTATAACATCATTCTGTTTCTTCAAATCTATTGATACCAAATCTTATTTTTTCCCGTTTTCGAACCGATACTATACGTCTGAAACGGAAACAAAAGTAACCGTCCATAACATTATAGATATTATCTTTCTGTTTCACAAGTCGGTTCTATCTAGAATTAATCTGGGATACGTCAGCGTCATAAAAATAGATGCCCCGACGTCAATAAGGTTCCAATCGAATTTCATTACAATTGCGTCACAAGGGCGGAAAAAGAGCAGTCGAATGTTTGTTTTCAAGCCTAGACTTCGGTATAAATACGCTGTATACTGAACCTAAATCAAGAATGCTCTATTCTGTGACTATATTGTTAAATAATATGATAAAATCAATGAAATGGAAATTTATTGCTTTAAAATCAATATTGGGGTAGATAGGGAGGGAGCATTACCTATGTTATAAGCAAAGGACTGTAGTTCACTCCTGCGTTTCATCAGTTACGTTTATCTCCCATCACCAGTAGTAGCCTATTACCATACACCGAGCATAAATCCAGGTTGAAGAGAATAAAGTGCAAACATATGACTCAAAAGTCAATCTTGATACTATGGAAAATTAAAATAATTAATCTCCATTTACTGACATTGAAAATTTTAGGATATCTCGGATTGGGCTACAAAATTGCATTATTGGGATAAAATCTATAGATATCTCAATTAAGAATGTAATAATTGTAATAGTGACGATGTCCTTATAAAATTTTTCGTGTTCTGTTAATTTAGTCCTTTTCAAGTCTCCGTTCATTTATATTCTCATACGTAAAGCGAATATTTGCTGTGCTTTGTTAAACAAATTCACTATGTTAAAATTATGAGGAAAGTTACTTTCAAATTCCTTGGGATGTACATCGATAAGTCTGTTACAAAGTCCCTTAGGTAAGGAATATGGTAATATCACGAATATTGGACCCTGAAGCTCCCGATCCCGTAATCCTTGGGAGCTAGGGGATTATCCTATGGTAATAAGCAATATGTAAGTTAGTCTGGCTCGTATAAAGTTGAAGTTTCATACATGATTTATGAAACTTATTGTATGTTATATTAGCATTTCAGTTGGCTTGAGATGAATAGATAAATGATTAAATATCTTGGGATACCTCCACATACGGTTATCTAGTTTCAAAGTAGGTAAATCTTATGTTATGGTGACCACGGGGCCGATAAGCTACGAGTAATAAGTACATAAGATATTTATTTAATTCCAGATACGTAATGAATACTTGTGCTCATCACACAAATATTTGTCCTTTGTAAAAGTTGTAGTCACGGCTCCCGGATCAGCAGTCTGGTTCAGTTGACCGACGGGTCATTATATACGTAAGTCTAGAATACAAGGTAAGAAGGCAGGATTTAAGAGTATGTTACTCAAAAATACCTGTCTATTTTGGCTCGAATAAAGTTATTGATTGCAAATAAAGTTGCAGTCAATTGACCATTCATCATCATCATCGTCAGCTTCTCGATCTCTACTGCTGGACATAGGCCTCCCCTAATCTGCGCCACTCCATCCGGTCCTGGGCCTTCCGAATCCAGCAGCTTCCGGCTGTCTTCTTAGCGTAAAAAAAAGGACAAAAAAAGGTAAAAGGAGCGTAGGTCGCCCTCCTATTAGATGGTCTGACGACTTGAAGAAATGATAATGACTATCCGAAATATCATCATATTTGTATGAAACATTATTTCCAGTGCTATAAAAGAAGCATACGCGTCGAAATTGTTTGAAATCATACACATGAACTCTACATTACTTTCTGGTTCAAAAGTATACAAAAAATATATTACTGTATATACCAATACCTTCGTAAAAGAAAACAATAACAAAATTCTTTTTATGTTCATTGACTTCATATTACCGATGAGATTTACCGTCATTCCTCATACAATATCCGTGAGATAAGTGGATAGGAGCCGCTTTCGTTTTTGATATTTCAATATCTCTTTGTTTGAAAAGCAAATGGAATTCCTCTCAATAAATTCCATGATAAGATGTTACGTTTCATGAGGAGTTGGATCAGTCGCTTTTATTGTGGCTACATTCGCGATTTTCTTAGTTCTTTGTTATATCCTCCGGCGCTACTAGAGCGGTTATCTGTGGATATTAATTGTTATCCAATATTAAACTAGTGAATAGGTAAAATAATGTAATAATCTACGTAATAAAAGACTGAGACTCATCTATCTTGGGCAAATAGAACAAATGATGATGATCTTGGAATGAAAAGTGTGTGTATATGCAGTTGAAGGTTAAGAAAGCACGTCAGGTCTGTAAGGAAAGAGCTATTTGGCACTTGGTGCTCTTTGCCTGCCCTAAAAGGGGCTAGCGGGAAGATATGTATCCATAAATTGTAGTAAATTGTTTCAGAATTTTGTTCTATGCACTGGATACGATTGAGAAAATTATTACGGAAAAATATTGGTCCTTTTATCCCAATATCATGCAGAAACTACGAGTAGGTACTAGACAAATATTTATGAATTCACCGTCCGTGTCGTAGATTCGCGGTATTTTTTTGTTGTTTACAAAACGGCGAGGACAGCTAGCAGTGAATACAATTATTTAAATCTGAAACGAAAAACGAATAAAATTATTTAAATTTCAATCGTTATATTATTACAAGGTTCAGTAGTTTTCCTTCAAATGCGTCAATTTTTTGAATTTCATGACTTATAGCTCATTCAGTTTATTTGACGTGATCTGCCCGAAATTTATGACCTGTTACATAATATTGCTGACTGTACATCTCTACTAAGAAATCCCAGTAACTTTTTTGGCGTAACTTCTAGGCATAATGTAATACGTATGATTAATGAGAGAGCTATTAATTTTCTTGCCAACTTATATTCGAGTAACAATATTTCATTGTAATAAGAATGCAAACGTAATATTATATTAAACGTCGTAATAAATTACTTGACACAATATAAGCTGATATGACAATTTTCTGTTTAAATACTTAGTACATTTGGTTATGGAGATTTCTTAATACAT
>DWME01004133.1:0-16826 GCA_018244795.1 Parelbella ahira ahira
GAGATCAAGAAGGACTGGAAGGATTAGGTCACCCCGCAGCGACATGCTGGATCCACACACACACGCGCCTCTCGGTCACTACTCGTCTGTAAATCACTTGAGTAACAACCTGTTACAATATGTGTGTAGAAAGTTGTCATCTTTCTGACACACGGGCGCGCCATTTTTGTTGATACTTCATTTTTCAAATGTCCCGTAATAATAAAAAAATCGTAAATATTCATGTAAATGCTTTATTATAATAACTCTTTCAAACATTTTTAAACAATATAAGCACACAATATAAACAATTTGAGAGAATATGCAGATAGAACATCTTTAGTACGTACTTAGAGAAGTATGTATTGGTGTTTGAGCAATTCGAAAAATTATGGCTGTGTCATACTGAGAAGCGATGTTTCGTTCTAATATATATTTTTACGTGGTAAGTACTGCAGTATTGTAAAGATAAAAATAATGTAAATTTATGAAATAATTTAATTGGTGGTTTCCATTGGAACTCACTCACCCTGATGATGACGAGTGAAACACATTGGTAAGCCCAATGTTTTATTTTTCCAGAGTAACATTATACATATTTTTGTTTTTGTAATACTTTTAATGTCTCATAAATATATATTTCTTGTGAAACGCACATGTAACGTTATTAATAGAGCGGTGTTAAAGTATATCCAGCATGTTGCGATAGTATAGATCAAATCGCTGACCGAATTTGATGTAACTCGGTGAACACATCACTAGATCTTCCTATTCACAAACAATCGGCTTCCGATATATCATCCAGTTAGCATTTCACGATATAACGCGTATAGGTATTTTGTTCTTCGGAATTTTTTTTTAAATGCAATATTACTGTAACTTTAATTAATTGATAATAATTAATTAGTTGTAAAAAAAATAATGTTTAATTTAAATTTAAAGTGCTCTTCGAAACCACCTGTGCGTTCAACAGTCCTTGTATATTCACAGTTAATTGAGCTATTGGATATATTTGAATATTATATAGTGTACTAAATAATATATATAGTCATATATATCCACAATTATACGTTTATAATCTGTGACGTTATCAAGCCCGGGGTATACGTTCAATTGAGTTTTGTTAACCGTATCCGGTTGCGAGTTTCAATTTTAAACGTAAATTTCTTCTTAAATCAGAATGCAGCGTAAGGCTTTAAGGCTTTGAACGGAACGTGATACAAAATGCGTTCAGAAATTCTCGTTTTTTTAGCAATAAAATGTGATAATGTATGAACAAGTTCTGAGATGTGAACTGAATAATTAAAATCTTAAAGCAATAACGAAGAAGGACTAACATTATTAGCGCCCGGTAGAAAAAAATATATTATTACGTACAAGAAATATTGAAAAACAAAGCGTATTTTTAATCTGTGTGATGATCCAATAGTATTTTTGTACGACTCGATAAAATAATCATATTATATACAAATATAAGTAAACGTGTGAACTATTGCAGCGTATCGATAAGCATTTTACTGACTTACCTACTAAATAATATCTAGTATTTAGTATTTACTAAATAGTGCATCCTGAGACAATTTAGTCATTGTAATACTTACATGTTAAATTCACAAAGCCTCGAAATGGAGGTGACAAAGAATCTTCTTCCAGATAAGGTGGTTGACACGCTAATATGAAAGGAAAGGTGATATGTGCCAGGTGTATATGCACCCTAAGTACGTGTGGTGTTACCAGCATTCCTTTTTTGAAATCATTCGAAACGGATTGCCACGGATAACAGAACTTGTGGTTACGTGTACAAATTATTCTATGCTCTATGTACATACTGTGTACAAAAGCTCAACACCTCGTTTAATGGCAAATGTATTGCCAGTGTTCGATTTTAATCTTTTATCGTCCCTGTATCTGTTTTGTATTTAACGTTCGATTTAATAAAATTAAGTATTGTTTTAATAAAATTTTATTGGCTCGTCGTTATCCGGTTATTGCAGTGATTAAAAATAATAATTTAGAAATAATGAAAAGATTGTCTGATGTGTTTTATGAATTTGAATAAATTGTATCAAATCGTTGAATACCAAATATGGACGTTTCGAAAGAAACAATTATTCATCAATCTCATTTTTGATAAAAACATTAGCAGTATTCTGATAAATGTTTGTAAGGGGTTAATGCACACTACCGATCAATTATCGCCACTTCTAAACCAATTTTATCTCCAATCTACATAGCTGTATTAATCTTTCGAATATTTATTAAAAAATACAACAAAGAAATTATTCGATATTGATTATCATCTTTCTAGTTTATTATTATAACTGTTGTCAAATAATGTCTTAGACATTTGAGGCGATCAAATGCCAAATAACTTTTCCGGAACGATGGTGTGCATTAATCTTTATTCGCTATCAATTAGTTACTGATAAAGTGACAATGTATACACGCTGCCAACATCTACATTGAATAATATTGCAAACTTGTGTGATGTGCCTTTTAAATTCTGTATTACTAATCAATGTACGTTAGCAGTTTAGATTGTTAACTTTAAAATTACCCAGCTATTGTATCAACAGTGCCTGTAGGAGTCGGAAGTAATAATAATAATGTCTAAGCTTGATGATTCTCGCCTTAAAAGAAAAATATCTGCTATTGATGTAACTGCCTTTACGTATTTTTGCGTGTCGAAGTGTATCACGTAGTTACTATATTAAACCAGTCTATAAACACCGTATACAATAATGACGTCACAATACTAACTAACCTATATACAAACATATACTATACATAGAAATCTGTTGTGAATTTACCAAAACTATTACATATAATTATATCAATATTAAAATATATCTCTGTAACGAGACGTGAAATACAAAATGTTATAATAATATAATCTATTTTTAATACAATTTAGCTTGTAAAACAAAATGAAAAAAAGAGAAAAAATGCAAAAAAACTAACGCCAGCAGCGCGAAACGTGGGGCAATAAATATTGAGAAGTATTAAATTTTTTACTAACGGTACATTCGTGTAGAGGTAACGATGATTAGACGTAAGCGTTCGCAATAATACGGTACACAATTTTATTCTGAGTCTGCGACCGTCGCGTCGTCGCTGTAGAGAGCATTTTAAATATAATTAAATAGGCTGAGAAGAGAGTGGTTATATGCTTGAGCGTGTGAGGTCTTGTGATGTTATAATGCCTCGGCGACACTCGTGGCGAGGGCCGCGCGGGCGGTCGCGTGCCTGCGAGTGTCAGAGGTGCTTCTGGTGTTAACTGGTGCTCTTCGTATTGTGAATCCAAATGCAAGGCAATCGAACTTAAGTCTGTCTGATATGGAATATCTCGTGCGTTATCCGTATATGTATTTAACGGCTGGCCGTCTGTCGGTCTGTATGTCTGTATACATCGGTTTAAGTTCGGTATGTCGGCATTGTTTAGCCGTAATTTTTATCTTATCCCTAAGGCTCCCTTTTTTATAAACTTTTGAATGGAACAATTACTCTGTCGTGTATAAAAAGAATTTTCTAAATTTGAATTTTGTACGGTGGTTGTATGGATGTGACGGGTGTAAACGTCGACCAATAGGAGCTCGAGAACTCAACGCGCAATAACCTATCTCGATTCTGATTGGTCGGCGGTGACGTGATACGTGCATCTGTACGTTACAAGAAGTTAACGGAGTACATTATGTATGAATTTCATTTAGGTACACTTATATTTAGTATATAATTGTATTCACAATAGTAGCTTGTCAATTTGAATTGTACTTTATCTTACTTGCATTACGGTCGTCTTTCGATTGTCTATTGTAATATCATTGTGCACACGTTCAGTTCGTTTCGCTATAATATGTATGTTTTGGTGAAGACTTGATCATGGCGGTAATCATTTTTTAAATAGTCGTGTAAAGATGTATGCATTGTAATAGTTTGGCCAAAAATAAAGCTTATTTATTCAAAGGGGATGTTTTTTTGTTGTTTTCATTATACCTGAATCTTTTTCTAATTAAAAAAAAACTTCGTTTAAATATACCACTTTAATAAGATGATAATATCGCTATAACAATTAGAAAGCTTGTACGAATATACCCTATTTTAGTCTTTGATAGTTCGGTTTTATTGTGATAATTTATATGGAAGTCATTTAACTTGTATAAGATCGATACGAAATGTTTTGAATTACAACAAAAAATTATATAACTAATTAATCAAGTAATTCATTCAAACTTATGTCGTACACTCTGCTCTTCTGATGCTTCACGGTCAAAGGGAGTTTCTGTAGAGCGATGGTCACTTCGCGGTTAGTTTTGTGCGACGGACAGAACGCTGTGAGGCGTGTCGGCGCGTAGCTCGCTTCTAGAAGTTTCAGAGGCATCGCTATGGACATGCAGCTGTGTTCTGAAATAAAATGATTCGTTCGTTAAATAATTCGTTTTTTGTATATAAGGACTTCATATTTTCTTATACATTATATATTATTTCTATACTAGAACAGTCTAGAAACATTTATTTATTACAACAAATGTAATATACAACAACATCACGCCTATATTTGCACAAAGAGGTGTGCAGAGGAGTGTACACTCCCATGTTTTTTCCAATTACGTAGCAGTCCCACAATGGAATAGATAGTGAGCCCGTTGCCATACACCGGGCACAGATCGAGACTTCGTGTCACTACAGAACTCAGAACCTTCCGATCGGCAGTCGCGCTTGCAACCACTCGACCAACGAGGCAGTCAGAGTACGATAAAGTCAATAAAAAAGTCACAGTTTTTGTATTCAGTTGACACCAACTGTTTTAGACATGCCCGCTGTGTATAAAATTGAGGGTCAAAAATTGTTTGAAATCAAACCTATTAATTTTTACTGCATTTCAAAAAATAAGCAAGTAATCTTTGACAAAATACGCTTATATCATCACCTGGTAATCTCTTTCGTAAATTAACGTTTTCTATTATATATATGCCATGCTTCCCGAGCAAGTTGGACACGGTTCTCACGGTGAACTCCCTGGTTTGGTCTGACTCCAACGTGGGTGCGTCTGTTGCCACACCCACTACATGACTCAGATTGGACGCTATCCATTCAGCCAGCTCGTAACTTAAACCTAAAGAAGTCATTCTTGAATACATAATATGATTTTGTAATATTTGTATGCATAAGTAGATCACAAGTAGGTATAAGAAAGTTTTTCATTTTGGTAATATATGTTATGCCTAACCACGATGTGCGAATGCTGAATGCAAATTGGACCAATACCGTTTAGACCGTACCTTCAATAGCACCAACAATGAATTCATTCAACCACAACAATTAATTAATTCGATAGGACCAACAATTAATAAAGTTACTAATGGGTCCTCCTTTTTATGTCTATGTATTACCTAAGCCATATTAGTCTAGGAAGCTAATTGATATTAATTAATTAATATTATCATTATTTAATATCATTGATATTCATTAGGATACACAACAACAAAGGTCATCAAAGAATGTTGCCATTTCAAAAATATAGAATTTTTACACTGTTTCTTATTTCAAAATTACTAACCAGGCGTCTTACAAATACATAGCTTGTCCGTGTTACTGGTACGTTGCCAGCCGAATTTGAAAAGCAGCAGGGTCGGCTCTTGCGAGTCATGTTTCATTACAGGCCACTGCAGAGCGACGTCTAAACTGAGGATGACAGCCGGATCCAGTGTGGTCAGATAACTCACGTCAATAATTGCCACTGTAAATGCAATGCTTTTGTCAAACGAATTTTCATTACTTATGTTTGTGATTGTAAACGACAATTAAAACATTTAATTGACGTAAGCCCTATGTAAAAATATTATATTATATTGGTTTTGTTAGCGCGCGTTTTAAAAACTAATTGGTCTATTAAGTATATAATATGGCATATAAGGCTAAACGCATGCTTCTTAACAATCGTTAATTTATTATACTCATCCATACATATATATAAAATTGAAGTGTCCTTTTGAAATACCAAAATAATAACTTTTTATAGGACCACGTAAAAGTGTATACGATACATATAACAAGAATGCAGTTTATACATTTGTATTGCCGTTTGTTCCAAGTAGTCTCCGAAACGGCTGCATCAATTTTGACTATATTTTACGGACATTGATAGTAACATAGGTTTTTTTTATTTTAGAATAAGCTTTTCGGTTCCGTCCAAAAAATTAAAATCCACTCAAACGACATCATGAGCACAGCTAGTATGGCCCTTAATAAACTTTCGTTTAATACGCTTATCTAATATAAAAATTATCTAAAATAAAGGTACACTTACACCTAGTTAACAGATACTCTGTTGGTATGACCGCTGGGGTCATTGAGCCCGCAGTGCTCGCGTGCTCCAAGTGGATAGCGGTTCCGAGTCCAGGGATGCCGCACTTGACGCAGATTTTCCTATTCAAACAAGAAAATTGGCAAGTCTGTTTAAATTGATGCTAACTAATAAAAGTTGTTTCAATTGTTGATAGCTTAAATTTTATATTACTTTTTAATTAAATTTTATATTATTTACTAAATATCGCCTGTGATACTGCTTGGTATATCGAAAGGCCTCTAACTCTCACTGATGTTATCAGGTACTAGATTTCTAGAAACCTGATGAGACCAGAAATATAACACTGGCCTCAAAAACACGCAACTACTGACGATAATTTGTCATTACTGGTCAATCAATAGACGCTTCCACCTAGCTCGTGTTCGACAGAACTTTGTCATATGTCAAAATACAAGTATTATGAGACTGCTCACCATCGCTTCTCAACAGCACCGTAGAAATCCGCTAATTCGTTCCACGTGGTAGGATGAGTTAGATCGTATATATCTATTGCGAAAGAATCTTGATCACGTGTGAATCTCTTGAGTCTTGCTTCCATACAAATGTTCAAACTTAACAAAATAATCAATGGGCGTCTTTGTAGCATTTTTAACGATCTAACAGTGCCGATACAACGATCTAACAGAAGTCTTGAGATTGCGTTATGTTCATTGTTGGTTGTGTTATGAATATTTAGAAAATATCAATCAGATTGTTAAACAATGATCTCAATATTTAATGTATCGCTTTCAACTCTGAAGCGCTGTCATCAAATGCAGTCAGCTTAGGATATTGACTGTGGCGTTGATAATTTCTAATAGCAAGTGTACCTACAGTCATGATATGTATATTGTGCACTTTTATACATTTGTAGTACACAAGGTGTTCTATTTAAGCCCTAGGCATTTTCCAGCCGAGGGAGATCCAAGACTCGCCTATCTCAGCCAAATAGTTCTGACTGATAGGGGGAGATAGAAGTCTCCTAAACCGGCGTACATTTAAGAAGAAAGTGATAAATGTAGAAGAAGCACGGCAAGTCTGCAAGGATTACATATTTGATACACTGTGCTCTCTGCTTACGTTTTTAAAAATCTGGTATCCATTGTATTTGGGTCTCTTATTCAACGACTGTGTAAAGGTATCTAGCAGGTTAATTAAATTGCTTAACGATTGTTTTTATAGACTAAGTGTCAAATTTGATGCATATCTTTCAAGTAACTTATTCAGGCCTTTTCTTGAATATTGTGAAATATGCATTTAGGTTATAAACTTAAGTTGGTATTGTGCAAGTGTTGGACTTTGGTACACAAAGTAAAATCTATGAATCCAAAGATGCATTGTTATTTAAGTACAACAGTGGATCTTATCACTGAAGAAGTTTAATGATTTATGATGTAGTGATGATATTAAATTTCATTTCATTCATAAAATTGTAATGACTGTGTGATAGAGGGACTGAAGTAATGAAACAAAATAAACACTTTTAAGATTTAATGCTGTAATCAGGAATTATTTACGCTTAGGATCTAGAAATATTTACAGCGCTCATACTTTTGTGTTGTGATACAGACAGTTACCAATTAATTTTTCCCAAAAAAAGTGTGCATTTATAAATTATAGCCCATTATGGGTCGTATACCGACTTTATCAGACTTATCCACAAGAATCTCACGTTATGGTCAACATCGAAAGGACCCAAAGTTAAAGCGGACGGAAGTTAAACGCGATCTTAAGCCAATTTTGCTTACGCACAAAATTACTAAGATTCCATCATCGAAAGGGACCTTAACCGAAAAATTAATTTAAATACTCGATACATTTTATCCTAATCGGTTATAATATTGCACTAGTCGTAGTAATTAGGTACACGATGCTTAAATTAGTCGTTGGTTTTGATTACGGATAATAAAAGAACGCTAAAGCTAGTACAGTCCTGAAGGCATATCTGTAACTTTATGTACCCCGAAGTTGCTAGTTGATCCTACAGGAGATAAAGTTCGCTTGAGATCGCTGTAGCTGTGAGTGCCGGTCATCACAAGACTTGTCATGCTGGCCGGTGCATCACGTAGCATATGGGTGCCAGAATAGAACCCTGTGTTACTCCCGCGTTTCATAGTGAACGTGTTGTTGAAAGTTGATGGGCTATCAAATGATCCAGAGCCCAGCTTTGAAAGTAGTTTCGGCGTGGAATCCTCTTTGCCCCTGTGGCTGTTAGTTCTTGAATCAAAGCCTTGACTTAATCTTCCATAAGACTTTGTTACGGGAATGACGGGCGATTCTTTGCCAGCGTCACTGCTATTTCTCGAACAGGGTCTTTGTCTTCGCTCGTAAGACCATTTCTTGGGTTCTTCCGTCACGACTATATCGATCATCGAGTTCAGACCTTCATCAATCCTGTCCAAGCTTTTTGTTAATTTCTTGGATTCTATTAAGTTCACTATTTCATCCACGCGGTTACATTTAGAGTTAGATCGCTGTAGAGATGTAGTACTGACAAGTGATGCCTGAGTTTCTGAGTAGAACATACTGTCAATGTATTCGCGCTGGCGAGATCCTTTTTCAGATGTTTGGAATGATTCACTGCGTTTGACTGAAGTTTTACGAGGTTCTTCTTTCGATCTAGTTCTTGAGCGTTTAGTTTTACTTTCTTCCGTATCTCGATCTGCAACCGAGTTGAACACAGCTCGACATTCACTGAAGTCAAATGCTTTGTTCACCTGATTCTGACATCGGGAAGCGCTGAGTAAAGAATCCGACCCTTCATCGCTTGAATAATAATTATCGTCAAATAAATCTGCTACAGGTTTACTATACATTAATCCTTTTTCTGTTGGAGGGACGAATAAATGCACTAAACTCTTCGCCTTTCTGGGTGGGTGTGGTAAAATTTTACTGGGAACAATTTCAGCTTCTTCTTCATCGTTTTCGTCTGGGGAATCATTTGTGATCTGAATACTGTGTCGGGTGCTTATAATTGAATCTTCTTTTTCGATATTTTTATGTACAGCGTTCAAGGGTACATTAATTTCTGAGCTATCGTTACATCTTGACCTATCATCGTATGAAATTCTGTCTTTCACATACTGTTCTGATTCGGCATGATTCACAATATTTCTAAGTTCTTGGATAACTTCGTCTATTGTAGTTTCGTCTTCGTCGTCGGATGATTTTTTGTGATCTACTTTCTTGGTGTTCTCCAATTTCTTGTGCAGGTTTCGTTTGTTTCGCATTAGATCGTAAGTTTCATTTTTGATATTGAACACTTCGTACACCATTGATTCTCTTTGAGGATCGCCTTCAGGGCTCAGGGATCTTTCTGAAGAACTGATGCCTTCGTCTTCAGGTGGTGATGACTCATCTGAAAACACAGTTATTGATAGAACAGTTTTAGATTAATGTTATTATATAGTTGCAAGCATGACAATATTCCTGTGTTATATCTTACCTCTACTTTTGTGAGCTGAGTTTTTTTTCTTAATCACAAATGTCTTCTTACGGGCGGAGCTGCTGTGTTCTGATCTCAACGTGGATACTTCCTCTTGTAACTCGCAGCATTTTTCCTTCAAACATTTTTCTAAGGACAACAGAATCCCTTTTTCTTCTTGAAGTATCTAAAATGTAGAAATATGAAGACTAGAGCAGTTCGAAATAATTAAGGGCTAATCAATTAAGAATATTTTATTAGAAGAAATTACATAAACACATACATTTAATGACTCACTACTGGATACGAATTTTCTCCAAGAATAAGAAGAATTAGCCTGTACTTATAAATGATGTATGTACTTATATACAAAATTAAATTACAAAAGAACCCAAAATTTTATCAAATTTGAGACTGACTTGTAGTCATTAAAACTTTGATACTACTTGTGAGCTAATAACTATTGAACAGATGGACTCCAATTACGAACAAATTGAAATAAAATCGTAACATCACGCCTGTACCACCCCGAAGAAGTAGAGAAAAGGATTTAGTACACTCCCACGTTTCAGTTCAATTTTATATTCATATAGAGAAATTTTTGCCTACCTTGACTCTCTTCTCAAGAAGCTCAAGTTTGTGCCTGAGATCGTCCTTCTCTTTCTGCGCTTCGTGTGCTTTCTCGCTCAGCGTGTCGATATCTATCAACTGCTTCTCGTAGTTCTCTATCTCTCTTGCAACACTCTCATTCGAGTTTGTCAGCTTGGACACTATCTGTAGAGGAAAAATGTAAAAGTCGTAATAAAATTTTTAAGCACTAATAATTACACAAAAATCTTGGAATACTCGTTAATGAGGAGCCTACATTTAAAACATAGTTGTAGATATTCGACTAAAACAAAATCATTACTTCTATTTCTGATGCCTAACAACAGGGATCGTACCATTTTATTTTTATTAAAGGAAGTCAATTTAATGTGGAGAAAACACGTGATAATACTTCTTTGTACCTTTTTTAAAGTGACAATATCAAAGCCAGCTTGCTCCAGCTCAGCCTGGATGTACAGTTTCCGTTGCGGCGTGGGAGCGCTGCCCAGCAGCGCGTTGATGAAAGCCAATCCGGCTGCTTGCAGGTCCCCGGAGCCTCCGGCACTCTGCAGCATCCCCACGAGGAACCGGAAGCGGACCGGCTCTCCGTACCGCAGCCGGAGCGTGGACAACGCTTCTGAGACCATGCTATGGCCATGCGCGGACGGGTAGCATGCTTTTGTTAGCAGCTACAGACAGAAATGAGATAATATTACAGAACATTAATAGTAACAATGAGATGTATTATATTAGAGATAATACTAGCCACAATGAGATAATATTAGCTACAATAAGACTAACGGTTACTAGAGATAACAGATATGCATATGTGATTAATTAGTACTAGTCACAAGTAGACCAATAGTTACTAAAAGCTATAGACAAATGAGGTTCATGAGTATCTAGAAGTAGAAAGATTGTTGTAACTGCTCGGTTTTTTAGTAGCAAACGAAATAAACTAGCTGCAGATAGAAATAATTCGTCTATAATTAATTGAGAGATCCGATCTATATTTTCTTAGTTTAAGACCCTAAAGACTATTAAGACTACCCGGGGACATTTTATAAGTACATATAATTATATTGTGTATTCAAATCGTGTATCGAAAAAAGTTTATACTGATACTTACTTTTCATTAGACTATAAGTCATTTCGAGACAGCATGAAATTGAAATAATAAAAAATTATTTGTAGGCAATAATGTTTTAAAAAATAAGACAAAATGTCAAGTATATCGAACGTTTAAGTGTTTTTATAATAATCTGTTCAATTCTCCACACGTAATATGTAGAAAGTTATAAAACTTAAATAGTTTCATGAATACATTTTCTTAAGGTTGATGTCAATGAGATAGTGAACTTCCCGTTAAATCTGTACACAATTATGGTTATCTCAAATCAGTTAAAAGGATAGAAAAGATTATTTAAGAACCACAAATATTAGAAAAGAAATACATTTGCTCTAAATTACGAGATAATTCTAGAATAAATATGTACAGATCGGTAGTTGGTCTTGTCTGAATTGCTTAGAAAATCAGTGTAAAAATGGGTATACCTGCAACGCCAGTATCCTGGACTTGTTGACAGTGGACATGATGCAGACGGTAAGTGCATACACTCCGTTGGATCCAGCAACAAGTCGCCGCACGCACTCCGCGTAACGACTGCAGCAGCTCCAAAGACATTGTCTGGAATACGGGCATTTTTTAATAAATTTTTCATAAACATGGAAAACGTAAAATCTTTAAAGTTTAGGTACATTATTTTTAAAGAGTCATTAAACTCATTAAAATTTTTACGTAAAATTTGTTATAATTATGAAACATATAGGTAGGTGTATATTTATACAGAATCGAAATATGAAATTTACTTATGAATTCTCTGACACAAATTATAAGCTTCATAAATTTCTCTATTTAAATTTAGTTTTTCTGATTGTTCCTTTTAAACAAGATACCCTCCAATAACTTAAAATTTTTTACCATGATACGTCATAATTATATACCTTTATAGTATTTAGGTTAGTAGTTTTGGTTATTTATAAAAAGATTCCTCTTTTAAAATGTCCATTTTTTACAAGTGACTATGCCATTTTTTACAAGTGAATAAAATGATTTATGTAAATCAAACTTCGTTCAATCAAATCCAATTTAGTAGCTTTTCAGTGTTTTTTTTCATGTTTATGTTTTTCTGTTTCTTTTTCTCAATACTTACAAACAAGCCAGCTCGTCCAGTAGCGGTCTGCGTCTGACTGCTGGAGGCCCTCTCGCGCCCTCGCCGTTCTGACTGAGCTGCACGTTGCGCAGGAGCTCCAGCAGCAGAGTCACGCCATCCAGTGGCTCGCAAGCGAACTCCTGGACGAAACTGAAAACAAAAAATATATTTGTAATTTATAGATATTGCGGGTATTGACTTCAAATACAAATATTTAAAGTAATCTCAATGTAAAACAAATATACTCAATGCATATCAAAATCAAATTTATACAGATTATTGTACATCCCAAACATTTGACACACCCATAAATATTCTACAATACTTACATATGGAGGTATCCCGTGTATTAGTTTCCTATTTGAATTTCATAATAACAAAACATAGCCCCATAATCTGTGTTTAAATGGCGAATAATATTCTCACATTTCCACCGCAGCGGCGCCACTAAGCGGCGCCGTAAAACAAATAAATAAACCGCCCCATCAACATATCTGTACAGTGCCAGGAGTATAATAACAGTTGCCATATAATTTGGAGGCATAAAGAAATATTACTGTCACAATTTACAGTCGTAGTGCGACGTCTGTTCGCTACAATTGTCCCAGTAATTTCAGGAACAAAAACTATTTTTGCGTGCGCCTCGAGGCAAAAGCTGAGGCGAGTTTTATTACATTTGAGAGTTCTAAGCTTGGCGCTTGTAAAAGCGTTATATACTCGTGGTCCTAAACTAAAAGTTTTGTATCGTACTAACGACAATTACACAATTCATATTAGAGTAAATTGAGTGGTACATCACCAAAATGATCATTTCGTCAAATGTAGAGTTTACTTTTTGATTTAGGTAATTCGTTTTTTCATTACTAACGATTATTGAATCGTTAGTAAAATTGGATTCTCTCACCCCTTCAACCTTAGTGAACCTTATGAAGCATTTTGTCACGTATAATTTAGGTTATATTCAGGTGACAAAAAACTAGAATAACACTAAAGTAATACCTACATTTTTGAAACTTACTACGTTGTTAAGAGAGATTCGGTTCGAATGGGAGCAATATTGTAACAAATTAAATTTTAACCTGTTGTTTTCTCGGAGTTTAATTAAAATTAATTCAAATATATAATATGCCGCTGTGTCCCGCATCTTGGTCCGTACAAACCGCACCGCGCGGCGATGCCACGGCGACCGCACCGCATAGCCAAGTGGCTGGCAAGTTGTAATGGAAGAAGCTCGCGGCCCTACATAATTTGCTATTTCTTCGACATTAATACCTTTTTGCAGTGTCGCATTCCAATGTTATTATTGTCCATCTCAATTCCAAGTTGAATTGTCGCAATGTCGCGGTGCTTTTCGTTCGGTGATTTGTGTCAATTTTTTATGTTATTAGTTTATGGTTTTTATAAAAAATAATTATATTTTTAAATAAATTTGAATGATTATATTCTTCAATATTTTTAAATAATTTTGTTGGATGGTTAAATTGTTAAGTTTTTATTGATATCTGAAGCTGAGATTATTTGCTAATAATTCGCTTATACGCTGTTGTGTGGTACATGTGATATAACGTAAGTTTAATCTATTAATTGCATTTTTATTGTGTGTGCTTAAATTTAATAGTTTATTTAATAAAATATTATTCGTTCCTGATAACATTTGGTACTGAAAACGTTTAAAAATAGTCTAATAGAAACATTTCTAAATAGCAATGACAAACAAAGGTATTTTGTATAAATTGACGACAGCAGCCATTTTTAACAATTGAATAAAAAAATTTCCCGTATATATAATAATAGTCTGGAACGTCTACGGTGACAAGAGAAAATGGTAGAGAAAATATTTAAACGCGGGAAACTAACAGGCGGTCAGATCAGGTCTATGAACAACTGGAGTACAAATTTTTAAATTCATATTGAGCATAAATTTATCTCCGCTATCTGTCAATGATGTAATTTACGCGTCAGCTGAATAAAAACGTCAGAGACATCGACAGGATGATATAGTCAAAATCGTCAGTAGTCCGAAAACCAAAGACGAAATAATATCTGTTAGATATTAAATGAAAATAATTAATCGTGTAGTTATAAACGATTCTTCGATAACAGCGGAGATCCGGTAATATAAAATTTATGAAGCTTAGAACCAATTATTGAAACAGGGGAAAGCGCAGAAAACTGATATTAAAACGTTATAACTTTAGAAATGGAAACTTGAATAGGTACTGCATTATAAAGTCTTTTGTTACTTCATTTTCTTGCTAAAGTCATAGTTTCAAATAGTTTTTATTGCATATATGGGGTGTATGTAGTTGATGAAAGCACTAATATTTATCAGCATTACTTCAAATGTATGAGATCACCAAAGAAGCGAGCGCGGTGAAGCAATGAAGGCTGATGATGTTGAAAATGATAATGGACTCTATTCCAACGTTCATTATGTAGAGTAACTTTTCCCTTATCAGTTGTACTTTGATAAGGTAAAAGTTTTGTGTTTCGAGTGCGAATCATAGAATACAGAATACATTATTATAATACAAGAGAAAAATAAACCTGACGTAAGAAAACAACAAATGATAAATGAACAATTCTTTTTACTACTAGACAGTTTTAGTCTAGATACCTCACTGGAGGGAGCTTATTTAATAAATAAATAAAAATATAATTGTTACTATTTCATCACGCCAAGTTTCTTATGAAGTAAGCAAAGAGTAATAACGAAGACAGCGATGAAGAATGACGATGAATACTTCTATAGAAGCATGCCAAGTCTCTAAGGATAGATATATTCGATGCTCTCAAAGAATTGGTTTAAAGATTTAAATATTATGAACGTAACTTAACGACACTTACGAAATGCGAATGTAATATTGTAAAATGTGCAAAAAAGAATCTAAAAGCATCTATATTGCACAAATATCTTCCTAACGACTGTAGAATTGTGCAAGACGCAATAATATATCTTTAACGATACATTTTTAACGTTTCATATTGCATCGTTAAGGAACTTGCACACGTTAAAGTTGTTCATGATATTCTCGAAACTTACCAACCAACACTTTATGAATGTCGCAAACAATCTCAATCTGACAGAAAGCCCTGTTCCAATAGTAGAAAGACAAAAGGTTGGAGGATGGTATGTCCTGACATGTGAAAGAATTAGATTCCAAAAAGGTTCCGGACCATCCGAAGTCATACTCAATCACAATCATCAGAGATAAAAATATTAAGTCGACCTAATGATGACTTTAATATAGGGCAGGATGATCGAAATAGGGCTAATGATAGCTAATGATGATTAGATGCTAGTTAGATAGTGTACAATATCATTTTGTAAAATGTAATTTATTAGCAGAATGCACTAGAAATATTTACAGATAAGTCAATTATGTCTTTCTAAGTGTGAAATAAAGAAGTGTCCAATAATAGAAATAGTAAACATACGGAACACTTCATATTTCAAACATCTTCACATTTAGCTGGACTTTTTGTGGTGTTGTTATGACAAATGAACGTATAGTGACAGTAAACGCATTCATTAAGTATTGACGAGAACGATCACATCAAAGTAATGAAGATTACATTGGCAAATCCAAGAACACACCACCACTGAGCACGATATCGGAGAATTGAAGTTTTCCGAGATCTTACTCCATCACATTGTTTAATTAAGGATAATGAGGTTATAGGTTTAAAGTATTTTCAAAAGCAAAAACCGAAAAGTCAAGATAGATATCGGAATATTGCAAGCAAAACGAATTGGTGACAGTCTCTCGTCCGAGAGCTGATGTAACGCTCGCTGAGTATTTAATGTTCTTTTATTTTAAACTAGACAAGTGTTAGAGCTTGTTTATGTGCGTCATTGAAAGTAATACTTTACGTGTACTGTTTCCTGTTATTACCGCTTCTATTAGAAAATTTTAAAAAAAATTTATAAATGTTCTGTGAACTGTGTGTTTAGTTTAGTGTTAATGTGTAGAAATGTGTACAAGTTTATTACTCACCTCGGAAACGACAAACGGAGATCAGCTCTCAGTTTGGTGAGCAACTCGCTGGGTGTGCCGAACTGGCGTAGGCTCATTTCTTCACCGACGCCCAGGCACGGATTCCTAAAGGACGATAATCACATTAAAAAAAGCTTTGACCGAAATTAAAAAAAATTTTTTTTGTTTTCTGACTGTTGGCTGCGTTTGTTTTGAAATATATATAATATACTAGGGCTCTTGAAATTGAAGATAGAATTTCTGCTTAAGTATAACTTCTTGGCGTCCATTTCGACTTT
>DWME01004134.1:0-16824 GCA_018244795.1 Parelbella ahira ahira
TATTAAAAGTGCATTGTTAACTACATGCGTACTCATTTAATCAGAAGCCACCCCCCTTTCTGTACGAATACCTACACGAGTTAAATAATTTAAAAGTGTTTGTACCATACTTTATTAATAGATACAACAGGCATTAAACATAATAAGATATGATAAAGTAAACATAAAAGTAATTGCACTAAACAATAACACATAAGCATGCCTCTAGCTCCCGGAAGGGGTAGGCAGCGAAGTGTAGTACTTCTACAATGCATTTTACATTTGACACCGGGCACAAGTTCCGAGCTATTACTAGGAATTTTAAATGATAAAAACCCAATAATATCAACCAACTCAGGAGCGAACCCAGGACCTCTCGCTCGACATTCGCGCTTGCAATCACTACATCAACGAAACAGTGACATAAGAAACGACGTGACAGTGACAGTGACGTAACGTTGACTAAAAATATACGTTATTTGTAATGACAGATAGGTTTTTTAAATATTATTGAGTTAAAATTACTGCCCAGTAAGCTCATTGCTTAATCTAATCAAATACGAGTTGTTACGTTTTTTGTATATACGAGTACGTACAATTAGATACGAAGTTACACAACATTTATAACGAAATTTTTTGTCACCCCTTCTCCGTACCACTTCTTTTTGATTATATATAACACGCTGTACCCAAATTTACGCAATGTTAAGCATTATAATGAATAAATTATAAATTTTATGAATATTAAGTTAAATTTTTTGGTGTTATTAATCGGTATTGTAGCGACTGCACATATTCGAGATCAATGTTCTGTACAATAGGAGCACTTTTGTCACAGGACTCATTCTTATCGTACTATCTAAGGTAGTTATTTTACTGTGTCACCATAATCCTACGCACGAAACGATTATCTTTCGGCAAAGACTCTCGTTATTTCGGTTGGTTTTTCAGCCGTCTAAGCCTCCCTCTTTTTGAGGGGTAAACTGACCTTATTGATATAGACGAATCGGGTAGTAACACTGCTGGGCTGGCTAGGTGCGGTGTAGCAGATTTTTTTAATTATTAAAGAACCATTTGGAGAACCTGAGGGCGTACAGCTTTTGTACATAATTATGTATTATGTTACCCTTTGTCGTTACAGCAAGTGATAAGCTACGTTGATTCTTACAATATTTTTTTTATTCTTTTTTCTTCCAGTATCTTTCCAGTATATAAAAGTAAAAAGTGGCGGAAGAATTCTTAAGGTGCACAATAATAAGTGACAAAATATTTAAATTTAACATTAGCGAATAATTTAACGCAAACTGTTCTAATCGGATGATATTCGCGACATCGCCGGCATTGCTTGTTATATTAATAATGTACTTATTATAATATGTGCAAAGGAAAAAACATGTAAAAAATGGAACCACAAATGTAAAAGTTACCAATAAGAATGAGTGTAACGATTTTTAGAAATTCGAGAAATTATCTACAAATGCGAATGACTCAACTGATCGAGTTCCTCGTTGGTCAAGTGATTGCAAGCGCGACTGCCGATCGGGTGGCCTGGGTTCAAATTCCGAGTCGGGTACTATTGATTTTTCTAATTTAGAATTTTTAGTAGTGACTAGAAGTCTGAAACTTTGCCCGGTGTATGGAAATAGGATATCCGTCTATTTCATGGGACGTCAACGTGAAACGTGGGAGCGCACTATACTCCTCTGCCTACGCCTTCAGGGATTACAGGCGTGATGTTATATTTTACGACGCAAAACTGAAATGCGTCATACGCACGACAATAGTGTTATAGGATTTTCACTGCCCTGAAATGCATTATGGGCAGGCTGTCGATATATGAAGTTAGACAATAGGTTTTCGGTCGAATAAACGTGGGAGGCCTAATCTACACCTATATTAAAGCATGACAAATCGTCAATAGAACTATTGCTCTATGATTCGTATATGAATATAATACAATATTAATATAGTTTGTAGATAAATAAATTATGTCGTATGTAGATACACAACGCGTGAACAAAGCGAGTGACGAATATAAAAAAAGCAAAACCTGTCTGTAAGGCTAAAGATGTTTGCTTTCGGTGCTCTCTGCCTACACGATAAGAGACTGGGCATGAGGGTATGATAATAACAATATGGTAAATAATAAAATCATAAACGTACTGTTATACAGAGTTGGAGATTTATTGGTATGTTTTGTTCAAGCTGAGCTGTGGAAATATCTACGGATTCGGTTAAAAAAACTTTCGCTAATAAAAACTACATTGTTTTATAGTACAAAATCACGTCAATCAGATAAAAATTATATGATCTGTTGCAATTGCGTGCTTCGTCTGATTGTTTTGAAATAAACTCGTCGATCTGCACAACGTACTCGTATTCCAAGAGTTTTGGTCTTCAGTAGTTGTATAAAAACTTCGCAATCTAGTTAATATATATATAAACTAAATATGAAATAAATATAGACAGAGAGACAGACGTACCTACACGTAGATTTTAATACTACAATAAAAGAATATATGGGTATATTAGGTAAGTAAAAAATATCGCTAATTGATCTTGACTCAAGTTTAAGGATATGCAAGATAAGTAATTTTGAAGTGATTTCGATGAAATAAACTTTAATGAGAATAAAGAGATAGATTCATAGTGAAAATGATCGTAGCTAGGTTTTCGACCAAACGTAGTCACGTGTAGAAGTCGGCGAAATGTAACAAAATTTCAAAAGTCATCATACAAATTTTTAAACATATTAATTGACAGTTTTCAGTCGGATACATTATTAAGCGTGAAAGAAAGAGCTCTACGCTGCATCTCCACCAGTTCCTTTCCGGTGTCAAATATACAATATTAGCGCAGATCAAAGTCTTGACAGAATTTTCTCTTTCAATCAACCGGACGAAGAATTTCTTTATACCAATTCTGTCTCAGTCTACCAAAGAGCGAATTCCTGTCAGCATAATATCCTAAGCTGTGTATTAGATACCATAAGTTGAGATCCTAGTCAAACACAAAACCGGGCATAAGTCCAGATTCCTAGCTACTAGAAATTTCAAATTAGAAAACTTAAATGAAAAATGACTAGGGAATCGATACCTGGAATTCTCGTTCAGTAGTCGTGCTTGCAACCACTGAACAAGCAAGCCAGTCAAAATATTATCTGTGAAGGATATTCTAGACGTCCGTTGCACATTTATTAATTGTTTCAAGTTATAGTCCAAACTGACGCAAAGTTGTATAATATAATATGCTCACTTCACTTAGAGCAATTGGAAGTCACTTTGGGCAAAATCAGCTTGCACACCTCTATATTATTCGAATAACACAAAGAAATAAAAATTACTTCAATCTTCGTTTTATGATTGATTTCTGATTCTATTGGTGCCATAAAAAATATATTTATTGACGGTAAATTATGTAGTTTAATTTACCTTCAATATTACATCGTAAAATTAATTATTACCTGATGTAATTGTTGTTTCATTGTATGTGCTTAAAAACGAGTTAGCACTCGTTATTATGTTACAGAATGGGAATAATAATTAGTAAATTATTTGCTTGGGTTTCGTGGATAATATTAGTAAGGTTTGAAGGTTAGGGACTTCAATTGAGAGGACAAATGTGGAAGAAGCCCGGTATGTCTGTTAGAATATACATACCTATGTAAATATGTGGCTCTCCGCGCTCTCTGCCTACCCTGTAAAGGAGCTGGCTTGCCGATATAATAATAGGAACAGTTATCGTTTGGATTTTTGGAATTTTGGATTAACTCTTTTTATGGTAGACCTAAACTATTAATTTATTATATATAGCGTTTATAGACACTAGAAAAATTGCATTTATGTTTCAAATATTTTACGTCTAAAGCGCAGATTTATATAAATTTAATTCCCTTTTTACAATACTCAACACACCTGTCTGGACTAATTTATAAAAATACTAAAAACTAAATTAATTTGGGAGTAGTTATGGCGCGCATTGTTTTCATAACAGTTGGGGCGTCAACGACTTTAATTATTTTGTAGCCAAATCAATAATGCTCAATACCTATACTAAGGGTTATATGATGATTTTATGATAAAATAATTGAAGTTAAATGCAGTTATTTTATTTCGATATTATTTATTACCCATCAAATAACTTTTATGGCACTAATTTAATTTAAAATAGAATTTTGCCGTCATATCTACATTTTTGTTATATTAACACAGCTGTACATAAACTGCTGGAAATAGTTAATGTGTCTAGGTACAGATTTTAGATTAATCTGTTTTTTACGTTTTAACTCAATAGATTAACTTTTGAGTAAATCGTGAAATATGTTACTTGTATAAACGCGAAATGAAAAGCAAGAGTAAACTTGAAAGTAACAACAGAAAGAAAGGCTCTATATCCATTGTAATATGCATTCAGATCTCCGCCCCAATAGATAATAATGTCTAATCCTCCACAAATAAATGTGGTGACTGCGATAACTGTAGCAAATGGCTCGTCAATAAATTATGTCGATTTTAAGTTCTTAACTACCAAAGTTTAATTGTAGAGTTTAGACAATTATGTTTAAGTACAAATAAAAATACTGCCTGATATTTGACGACTGTTTTCCAAAATTTCTCTAAACTATATTATTACTTTGTGAAAATACATGTTTGCTGAAATCTCAATCGAATAAATTAAAGGCATATCAATGACAAATTTCTTTGACAAATGAAAGGAAGTCTTGATTTAATTGATATTAAACCCAATAATGTTAGTATGGCAACCTAAATAACGATCAACATCAGCCGCTGCCTGATAAAATCTCGGCTTTTGACTTATGTGTCTTAATTCGTGACGTAACTGATAAAGGTGAATGTCAAGGTTGGAACCATATGGTGTCCAATCAAAACCGGTATAATTGCAGTATTTACACTTGTAATTCAAATTAGGTACACAAACGATTTAAGAAAATGTGGGTCTATTTAATATTAAATTACTGACTTTTCAACAATTAAGTATCTGCAACATAGATTGAAACATCAATATAATACTTAGTATTTAAGCGTACACATGATTGTGTAATGTATAAGATGCATTGCGTAATTCACCGAATAAGTATTTTTATTGTTCACATTTTTTTCGGCAACATGGTCTTAGTGGTATCGTGCGAAGGTGAAAGTCAAGGCCAGGAACATTCGACGGACGTAAATTATGTAATTAATCGGTCTGTGACACACTCGAGTTTCGATTACCTAACAACTACTGCACCATATCGAGTACAATGAATTTACTCAGTTGGAAAGGTACATTAACTTAGATAAAATATTTTTGCACATGTTGTTAACTATTTCATTGATCCGTAAGCATATTCACTCAACTGGCCGACACCGAAGGTAAAAGTCAAGGCCGGTGAATAGAACCACCATACATTATGCAATGAATGTTTCCTTACCAGTTCAAGATCAACTTATGTAGCAACGTGGAACAGTGTCGCTGTAAAGTAGGAGAAAGGTAAGTGCGATATGATTGCAATCTGTACATACATATGACTCACGCTGACAAAATCAAGTTCTTGTCCTTGTTCTGGATATTTTAAACAAGTTAAAAATTAAGAACAGCTTACTCGTATGCTTAATGATGTTAAGTGCTTATTACAGCAATTGGATCACTTTGTCTAAGTTCAAATAGAACCACAATGCTATATAAGGTCGGTTACAGATTGTCGCTACTTAAAAATTAGAGGTCATATGTCGCCTACTAGTCTCTAAAGTGTTGCGACAGTTCCCTTAATGTATTCAGTGCCAATTGGATCGATATCTAAAATGCAGTAAATCTTTCCTGTCGGCCTAATTTCAACAGCGACAATAAATATTTTCAACGTAAACTAAGGCTTCTTGCTACAGTTTCAATAATAAATAAATTGACAAGTACATTAAGAAACGTTTACCTAAAGAAACGGATAACCTTTATTCCACCATAGTAGAGTTCATTATAGAAAATAATCAAATGGAGACTAAAATTGAAAACAATGTATCGACAGTCTCCTAAATAAGTTTCATTGTCAAGTGCATGACCTTCGTGAGTTGTGACAGTTCTGGAGGACGCCGACTTCTCTCTTACTGGGGCGAGGTTTTTTGAAATAAAAAATCGAGTCATGCACGTTGTGATGAGCATTTGGGCTAAGGTTACACGAAATCCGCGGTCAAGTACATTCAACTCGACAATGAGGAATGTGTCACGCATAGGTGGAATTAGACGCGTTGTATAAGATAATAGACTTCGTTACGATATAATAATATACGGAATGCTGGACACTGTTACATAGAATACAGTCACATTATGTGAACATATTAAGATTGTTTCAACATTGTAAATTCTACTAGATTTTAGTAATGCTTTTTCCTTTGTTGATTTCGATATTCTCCTTGAAATACTTCGATCAAGTGTCGGTTCTTCCTCCACAAGTGATCAATTCGATTCTTATCTTCGGGGCCGCTTGTAATATGTTCGTGGTAAAGATAACTTTTTTGATATTTGTGGCTTATATTCGGGGATGTCACAGGGTGTCACACTCTGTCTTCTGCTATTCTTTGTTTTAATTAACTCTCTACATTCTAAAGCACATAAAATAAATATTACTCCGAAATTTTTACTTCCATCTCTATGCAGATTGATTCACGGCATAAACTTCAAATTTCTGCTGAGGAAATAAATCTGGCGACAACCTATTTAAGTGATGACCTAAATGCTATCGATACACAAGCTTAATGTTACGGTCTACTAATCAGCGCTAATAGATCTCAAACAGCAATTGTACATAGTTTATTTGTGTATACTTCTACAATAGTATCGAGCCCAACGCTTGCTACTTCGATATTACAATGGAAAATGGGAAGAAAATTTCAAGTTCCACCACTTATTTACATATTTGGTTCGTCTTCTTTATTCGTATTGTTTATCTTCATACCTTCCATATTCACTAGGAACTTAAGTAGTATTTGAACCGCTATCGCTGTAAAGTTATGAAATTAGAACTGTTCTTCAATACTCATCACACGTACTCTTACCTACACTATTTCCGTAAACGGGTATCGCTTGTTTGAATTGAAAAAAAAAACTGAGTTGAGCAGTAGCGCTCCTTTGACGTGTGACTGTTTAAGCGTAATAATTACGAATAACCAATATTCAATCACAGGTCGGTTGTCAGAAATTTGTTTTCTTATCTTATCTTTTCTAACATTTGTACGGCACATTTTTAATTAGCGCTATTATACTCTTTTCGTAGCTCCGTATATGTTTAACTAAATAAGAAATAACTAGTTCATAATAGTGCAAGACAAAAATCTTGCAAGGAGTATTAGATATATGTATCAGTGTTACAAAAGTATCGAGGTTAATGTTTCAATTTTTTGCTGATAGATCTCAAGGCTGTTTCAAATCAGAAACGTCAAATTAGGATAACTTGTGTTACAAGTCCGTGTATAATTATATGCCGACCTACATATCAACTCAAACAACAACAATGAATAATAGCTTAGAACGTCACCACGCACGGTCATCTGATCGTAAAGTAAGTGTCAAGCAGCTTGTTTTGAGGTAATTAAACGGCTAAAGTACATAAAGGCATGTAAATACACACGTATATACATATTATCACACCAAGTTTCTTACGCGGTAGACAGAGAGCATCATAAGAGTGTCAAGTCCCTTTTTTTACAGGCGGACAGAAAACGAATATTTGCGCTCATGAAACGAACCTTAGTTATTTGTGGGAGTCAAACCCACAACCCACTTAGTAGTAGTCAGGTTCATTCACCACTGAACAAACGGGCCATTCTTTATTATTTAATAACCGTAACTCAGATTAAAAATTTATTTCCAACAGGAACAAATTTTATCTAGAACATTCGACGCACTAATAGTATCTCGTAAAGACTTGGCAATACAATTTGTGACAAGTATACATTGTAACATTAAAATATGTATTGTTTACTAATTATGAATATATTAGTTTTTTTTTAATAACCTGAATAGTGTTTTATGATAATAATATACACAGATTACATGTTCTAATGAAGGTTGCTTATAAACTAATACTAATATAATGGATGTAATGAAATAATATATATATTTTTTAATAATTATAATATTATTAAGATTGTTATACATATTACCTATATGTAACAAATATTTTTTTATTTCTCTTCACATAATGTTCAGTGATATTTTTTTAAAACAAAAATGTAACATCACGCCTGTAATCCCCGAAGGGGTAGGCAGAGCAGTGAAGTACACTGCCACGTTTGACCAGTTACGTTTAAGTCCCATGGAATTGGTGGTGAGCATATTGCCATACACGGGGTACAATTCCATAATCCGAGTCATTACTAGAAATTCTAATTTAGAAAAGTCTAATAGCACCCGACCCGGGTTTTGAACTCAGGACCTCTCGATCGGCAGTCACGCTTGCAACCACTCGACCAACGAGGCAGTCATAGTTATTTTAATAAAGATATTTATTTCACATAATGTTAAGTAGCATCGATTTCAAATAAAGACGTTCTTCCACATTATAATTCTACGAAATATATGTGTCCGTTCACGTCCAAAAAAAAAGTTACTAAACGCAACTTTTTTTATATTAACGCGCCATTTTATATTCAAATTAAATAATTGTCACTACCATGTATCTACATTATACAGAAAAATCTGAACTAAAGTACCTACCTGAGGCGCAATATGAACACATTAAACTTTATTCAACCAATGCCGTACACCGTGATCTGACCTCAAATCATACATTCTCTTTATTTAAGTTTAAAGGAATACAGTATAAATGATCTTGTCAATACAGTGGTTGTAATGTGACTTTCATTTCAATTCGATAACTTTAATAAAAATTAATATTATCAAGGTCATGATAACAGTGGCGTAAAATGTGTGATCCAACTGATTCAATATACTTATGTGTGTACCTATAGTACGCATTTAAGTACCTAAATGGTAATTGTAATTGAACCAGATCATAAATCTGAATCAGAAAACTTGACATAAAACCAGAGCCGTCGTTAAATAGTCAGTTATGCTATATTTAATAGTGCAAATAGCAGCAGATCTGCTGCCTATTGGTTAATTCGCCCGGTCGTGTTGCACATTACCTACTCCTAGAACTAAAAAGTAACGCATGTGTTTTGTGTCCTGGCAACACATAGAAATCAGTCAAGTTGTTTAGAGGCGGCCAGAGCAGTATACTTTGGGTAATTTGCACACATGAAAACAGCCCGTCAATTTACTGATAACTAAGTAGAAATAAATTTGTAATGTTCGTCGTTTGTATCTGTGCTCGGTGTTTAGCAAACTAGTCACCACCGTTCAATGGGACGTACAACGTAATTGGCAAACCGTGGGAGTGTACTACACTCCTCTGGCTACCCATTCGAGGATTATAGGCGTCATTTTACGTTTATATATCCATAGTGGGTGACGATCCGAACGTGTTATACAACCAATCGCTGAACCGATTCTAACCAAACATACATAAAAACTATCAAAGGTAATAACGCTTTCAGTTAAAGAAAATGCGTTTAGCCGCGAACCTGCTTCATGAAAAGCGCAGATGTGTCCTAAAACGGAGCACGCATGCCTACGAAAAGCCTATTCGCCTTCAATTTAAAGAGTTGAAGGTTACATGTGTTTGTAAATTTTACCCTTACTTAACTACAATACTAAAACCAGATATACATACAAACCGATATATAGACAGGCTTCGAACTTATAACAAGCGTTAGGCACTTCCCTTATTCTCTGAGGTTTGCTCAAACTTTAAGCATACTACCGTTGCCGTGCATTGTGCCATGGTCCATTAGTCCATCCGTTGCACTTTACCACTTAAACTGTAAAGCGCTCTCATCTCTGTTTTGGAATAGTGCGCTATCTCGTATGTACTTATATACTTTCCTCGCAATAGCCCGCTGTAAAATTCTCATGCATACGAATTTGTCTTCCAAACTCTTATCGCTCAAACGTGATCATTTACAGACATATTGGTCTAGGGTTAACATATTTATTTTTTTAAGAACATCGTGTTTACTAAATGTCACCGTTTCATTTCTTTGTCAGTAACAAGGTTAAATATTGCTGTTCTCAATATTTATTTATTTGCGCACCGTGAGAACAATAATAAGTAATGTAATTAATTTAGTGCACGAATAATGTTATAATCATACTTTGCAGGTAGTTTGTATCTTTTATTTGCTGGTATTCTTAGGTTTATTTTTGGTTTAGGTCAACTGATCGATTTTGCAATTTATATAAATTTAATTGATCGATTTTGCGATTTATAATAATATAACTTATCGATTTTGCAATTTCTATAAATTTCATTGATCGATTTTGCGATTTATATGAATGTAAGTTATTGATTTTGCGTTTCATATAAATTAATGTACCTATCGGTATGGCATCCCTGTTAACCTTAAATAATAATTAATATGGTCATTTAAGGTGAGTTTATTTTCACACGATAATTAAATAATGAAATTGGCTGTACAGCTATCACGTAAATTAATACTGCTACTTATTTTACTTCTGTTTTTTTTTTGTAAATAAAAATAATCACTGTTTAACTTGACACATTTTTTCTATATTATTCGTTTAACATCGGTCTGAGGATTTAAAACCTAAGTAGAATCGCTTCTAATGTAACTGTTCAGTGATACAAATACTATAGATCTATTATGACGCAGACGAACCTAAATAATAGGTAGTTATTAAATATACACAAAGTAGGATATCCCATAACTTGCATAGTCTACATTTTCTGAATTCAGGAGTTTACAATAATGTTTTTCAAACGACTATTGCCGCTAAAACGGTTACCATGGTTACCACAGCTGAGAAAGATCTGGTAAGTTTAATCAATGTACCCCAATCATATGATCTCACTTAAGTAATAAAGCAAAAGTTACATAATACTTGACCAAATAATTGCTATTCCTCAGTGCACATGGAAACGCTGCTCCTAATGATCACTAAATAATTGCTTCACGATACAAGGAAAACGGGGCTTGGATATTTAAGTGGCTATTAAAGATTATTATTCTTAGGAAACACAATACATTACAGTACATTTGCCGCTAATTGTGTACAATAAAAAATTTATTGTAAATTAAATTAAGATTTACTTTATGAAATAATAATTAGGGATGGTTTCTTTTTCAATACTGCGGTCATTCGGTGGCTAGAAGAAACAACATTCCATAGTTATCAGTGGCCGATGGAGTAGATATGGTTTGTAGTATACTCCCACGTTTCATCAGTTACGTTTAAGTCCCATTGAATAGGGCGTGAGCCTATCGCCCATATACCGGGTATAATTCTAGACTTCGAATCACTACTACAAATTCTAAATTATAAAAATTCAATAGTACCCGACCCGGGATTTGAACCCAGGAACTCCTGATCGGCGGTCGCGCTTGCAACCACTCGACAAACGAGGCAGTGAAACGTAGAAGTGTATTATACTCCTCTGCCTACCTCTATGGAATTACAGGCGAGATATTACGTTTTTATTTTAGTTATGGTTTGTATTGATTAAGTATTATTTGCTGTAGTCCTTCCGCGCTTATCACATATATTAAATCTGTTGTTAATTTTGTAATGTCCTGGTACATTTGTACTGTCTCACCAGCGCGCGATTAAGTATCTGTGTGTAAATAATTAATATAAGCATTACCCGTGAAATGAATAATTTTTGACATTAATTCAATTACCATCATGTGATGTCGTAGCCTTTCGTATTCTTTTTATATGAATTTTAGAAAATGAATATATCATAACAATATAAGAAGTTAATGAAGTGAATAATGATCGTAGAAAGAGCACGTGAGGTTTGTAATGATAAGTTATTTGGGAATCCGTACTCTCTGTCTAGCCCGCAAGGGACATGTCGCAATGATATAACAATTATAATTATCGTTTAAAGGGAGGCGTGAAAAACTCTGGATGTAAATCGCAGCGTAGTTTATTCAGGATGACATCCATTGCTCCTAAAATGTACAGCTTTTATAAGAAATATATACAAATTATTCTTTAGCCGACTCATTTCCATAGCGAGTAATAATACTCAATTGACAATGTCTAGACATGTGTAATTATTTATTATTACCTTTCCACGAATTGGAAATTACTCATGTCGCATGTGACGTCTCAAATCAACAAGTACCTATATCTCGATTCCTTTTGAAAGCTATTGGTTTATAAACTACAGTATTTGCCACTTACAGTTACAGGATTCCATTAAACATCCGTGTTAAAGCATACTAAATATTTAACTTTATTTATTTTATATTAAATATTTGACTGCCTCGTTTGTCGAGCGGTTGCAAGCGCGACGGCGGATCGGGAGGTCTTGGGTTCAAATCATGGGTTGGGTGCTATTGGATTTTTCTAATTTAAAATTTCTAATAGGGACCCGGAGTCTGGAATTGAGCCCGGTGTATGGCACAGTAGGCTCACCACTTCTTCCATGGGGCTTAAAAGTAACTGGTGAAACGTGGGAGTGTACTACACTCCTCTGCCTACCCCTTCGGGGATTACAGGCGTGATGTTACATTATTTAATTTATACTGGAGCAGGGCTGACTATAGGGTTGTTTATTCTAAGTACTCGCAACAACCCTGTCCTCAATGTGAAAACATGTTATTAGAGATATACCTATATCATACGATTGGTAGATATTACTTTTATATTATTATACACTTTAAGCTCCTATTGCGAGTGAGGTTGAAAAAAATGTTAAAACAAGTAAGCGCCGAAGTAGTTTATTTGTGGAGTCTTGAAATTAGTGTCGATTGACCTTGAGGTACACGAGTGCGCAATGAATTGTAATTACAAACATGATTATAACCGGTGATTCGCGGCCAAGATCGCTTGTTACAAACGGATGAGTACTTATTTTTCATAGGGAATTAGTGTATTTGATCGCTGGTTGCAATCGCTTCGAATACATTTCCGCTACGTTTGTTCAATGCAAATATGTTTCTAAAACTACGCACAATAAAACGTAATGAGGTAAGATCGGATCTTTCGAATCTTTAGCCCGTTTTCTTAGCATGGTTCCGATTTATAACTCGTATTTTACTCAAGATTTTTTACAATATCGATAATTATTTATTAAGAAGAAAATAATATTTAAATTCCAATTATCACATTACTTCGTCCACAGCGTGTGTAAGTCCACTACTGGACATAGTCCGCTCCTGAAGGATTTAAGCCTAATATCTCCATGCTGAGCATTCGGCTTGACGTTGCTCGTTATTAAAACGTAATCGAATTGCACCAGGATTTGTATATTTTCGATACATTTGCAAAGATATGTTTTTTTGTGCTGACGTTATTAACAAATGCCCGTACTGTTAACTGAGTTTAACCAAAACAAGAGAAGTTGACGCTAGTATTGAACAGTTATATAGTTATCCAGAGAATCCATTAGATCCATTAGAAAACATTCAGGATACCGGTTGTAAAATGATATAGTACATATTATGATCATATACCTACCATCACTGTAACGTTTTAAAATGGTAGGCATAATTCTGTTATGTTTCTTTATTATAAGCAATAAATTATATGTATGATTATGTATATTGTAATGTGTTTTCTAAAATTAATGGACAATTATCAATTGTTTAATTGTGTTTTAGCGTGTAATTACCGTAACCTAAGCCCAGTATCCAGTGTTAAAATTTTATACGGCCGCGGAGACCGATCTCGTAACATTAGTGTAGATCAATGTACAGCACGTGTTAGGTTAAGAACATAAAAAAATGTCGATTTAGATAAAATTACTTACAAACATGTAGCGCAGGCATATTTTCAATTTATGTATTTTGTGAATCCACCCTTTTCCAAAATATTGAAGAAGACAACATAACACGTACGAGGAATTTATCATTGGATCTTAATATTATGCGATGATGAGAAACCGATTATATTATCAGTACAATGACAATTGTTAAAAAAAAATATAACTCTTACAGGAACTGCAGTTTATACGAAGAACCTAAACACCAATTTATACATTCTAGAAAAATGACCAACTCATACGAGACACAAAAACGAATAATTAGTCAAAGAAATAATGTACAAAATACAAAATGCAAGTAGACATTACATTCCTACAGTTTCCAGCATTGCGTTCCAAAATCAAAAGCGAATTTTTAAATATCCCGAAATGCCCCATTTCCGCTTACTCTGTTTACGACCTAACTGAAGCACTGTGCCCATTACGGACAATGTTGTGCTGGTTTCCGATAGCGATCGTACTAGATATCTACGGCTCGGAGCTACGCGCCGGCGCGTGTAACCGTTGATCTATTTAAAATTGACGCATAAATATAAATTGTAGACGTGGAAATTAATACGCACTGCAATGGATTGGTTTCGGAACATCGTTATAAACGATAACCTTGGGGGTTGCGTTTCAGTTTATTTAATTTAGATCATATTGTGCTGTTCTTATTTGTCACGTACTCACTTTGCGTATATAAAACCGTTGGTTTACGTTTATTAATATAATCATTATCAAATGCTGCTCGGAGGACGTTTTATATACATTTGTTTAGCAATGAAACGATACAGTTATGTACATGTCATAAAACTTACACTAATTTTGAACCACCTGTTCCACCACCATCTATTCCATGGGACTTAAACGTTAACTGCTGAAACGTGGGAGCGTACCTACTTCACTCCTCTACCTACCCCTTCGGGGATTATAGGCTTGATGTTACGTATGTTACTTGATTAAGCTTTAGTTCGCTTCGGAAACTACGGTTGCTTATAACAGCGAACAATTTATTAAGGTATTATTAGAAACAATACAAATAAGGAACAAACGAACGAACAAAAGTCTCGACAGTTCAAGGACTAACCTACCGGCCGCGTAGTGTATACTTACGTACCTACCCGACTACAATTAATTAATTTAAATCATAATGCAATTTCATACTCAGCAGATGGTAGGCTGAATTAATAAAAATATAAAACAGAAGTGTCTTGTTTACCTGAGTCAGCACAAAAAGTTAATGACAGGACAGAGTTAATCCGATAATTGTAGTAACATTGTTAAAAACATGTACGTGATGCGAATACGAAGAGTAATTCGGAACAAATCTTAATACATCGATGTAAATGAGTTGTTTGATATTAAATATAACCATGAAATATACTGCTTAACCATGTTTAATGTGCACCAGTTGCACCCTTCGAAAGTCCATTTAACATAATCCAATCCAAATTTGAAAATTGCAAAATTGACGGTCGCTTTTCTCTCTGCCGCAGACCAGCAAGGCTTCACTGTAATTACGTCTGATCTGATAAGCAGTAATTATGAATGAGCGAGGTAGTATACAACAATACTGCAAGGTGACAGAGCGTAAAAAATGCAACGTCACGCCTCGCATCCTCGAAGGTAATAGGCAGAGGTGTGTAGTACACTCCCACGTTGCACCAGTTACGTTTAAGTCCCATGGAGTTGGTGGTGAGCCTATTGCCATACACCGGGCACAATTCCAGACTCTGAGTCATTACTATAAATTCTAAATTAGAAAAATCTAATAGCACCCGAGCCGGGATTTGAACCCAGGACCTCCCGATCGGCAGTCGCTCTTGCGACCACTCGATCAACGAGGTAGTTTTTTTCAATTAATTATTCAGTTATGTTTCTATTACAACTTTATTTAAATATTTATTTTATTCTCATTTTATCTCAACGTTTGTTTTATTTTAATTTTATATCAATATTTATTTATTTTTCATGTTATTTCTATATTGCAATTGGAATTGTGTCCAGTGTATGACAATAGGCTCACCACTTATTCCATGAGACTCAAACGTAACTAGTAAAACGTGAGGGTTTAATACACCACTCTACCTAATCCTTCGGGTATTAAAGGCGTGATATTACGTTTTATTTTAATATATATTTTGTTTTAATTAATTATAGCCCGAGTTTGACTCAATTGTTTTTGTTGTACTTAAAAGATATAACCTAGCCAGGTTATTTAATTACATTCATTACGTCTGAAATTCATACAATTAATTAAATTTACACAGTTGTGAGAGATTGTTTACTAATAACAAAAGGAGCCAAAACAAATCTGTGCGGGAAAATCCCTGTTACTGGCAACAACGGCGATGATTCACGCATCAATTTGCGGTCGCTAAAGATTTTAAAAGCTGAATAAAATTCCATAATATTTACCTTAGCAATTACTTATAATACAAGCTTGCGGCGAAAGAACTCAGGTTGGGGAACTCCGGCGTCACACAAAATTGTAGGAAGTGAGTTTTATTCGCAGAAAGATTTGTACGCTTGCGGAAAATTTATTGGCTCTGAGGAAACTAATGCATATTTATTTCTATGGAGAATTCTATCAACGGGGATGTAATACTTAGCGACATTTTTTAATAAAATCATTCAATAGAACGTAATAAGTGATCCACCCTATGACCTCTGGTCGATACCACCTGGCGGCGTAAAAATCTTGCGTCAAATTAATCATAGTAGCATGCGTGTGCAAGTAAAAGCAGTGATAGCCTAGTGGTTAAGAATTCAGACTCTCATTCCGGGGATCCTGGTTTCAAATCCATGGCGTGTATCTCTTTATAAAAGTGCGTTTTAAGTTTAAATATCGCTTGCTAACAGTGAAGGAAAACATCGTGAGAAATCCTGCACACCTTAGAAATTATAAAAAAAAATTTTTTTCTGAGGTGTGTGAAGTCTGCTAACCCGCACTTGGCCAGCGTGGCAGACTATGGCCTTAACCCTCTCAATATGAGAGGAGACCCATATTCCAACAGTGG
>DWME01004135.1:0-16824 GCA_018244795.1 Parelbella ahira ahira
CACCCTTGTTCGACCTGGACTCGAACTACGACTCGTGCTTGAAGCAGCCGGGCGGCGTGTACTGCGTGGCCAGGTTCAACCTTCACGGGGCCCCGCACAACAAGCTGATACAGTTTATTAGGGTCGGTACATACACATTGTTACGCGTACTTCCCGTAGAGGCAGACTGTGTGCGACATGGCAAGTAGCCGGACATCTACCTGATGGTAAGTGGTCACTGTCTTTATAGACTTCCACAAAATTAGGAAACTTACCGATGTGTTACTTGTCTTATATCAGTGGCTTCCGCCAGTTACGGCCTTAAAAAATTTCTTTCGCCTCATCTATGTTCATCAAAGTCGTAATGGGTATTAAGAGTGCTTTTGACCTGCGCTTGCAGGCCGTCTCGAATTTGATGGACGTACGACTATGTATGTATGTGGATACAAAATATACTTGTACAGAATCCTATTTAAATAATTAATATTCCCATTGTTTTTTAATTTCTAGAAGTCAACATTTGGAATACCTACATAATAAACATTTAAACCGCGATTACATAATTAAATTAGGTGGCGACTTAAGTCACGTATGCTTTGTCGAGATAGTTTCACTGGTTGTGGACCTTCTTCATGACACGATCTCTGCAACTACACCGCTGCGGCCGATGGCAGACAATGAAGAAGGACCTCAGACAGGTCCGAAATTAATCGGACTATCTCCAAAAACATACGTGCTTAAACTTCAAGAAGAAACATACAGAATGAAATGTGCTCAAAATCAAAGATACTCGGGATAAGTTTAACAATACCTCGACGGCCTCTTTTTCCAGTGGTTGTTGCTGTTAGGTTCGATGCCATGGTCGGGTACTATTGAGTTTTTCTAAATACCTAACTTGAAATTTTTAACAGTGACTCCGAGTCTGGATTTGCGCCCAGTATATAGCAATAGACTGATATATTCCATGAAAGGATGTCAACGTAACTGATGAAACGGATACTACATTCCTCTGCCTATTTTTTCGGGGATTAAAGGCGTGATGTTACGATATTGTTACTATATTTAGATGTAGACATGGGTCCCGCGAAACGTTTCATATTAAAAGAGAGAGATGAGTGCTACATATTGGCTGAATGTTATGCTTCTGAATTTCTCAAATAAAACAACTACAGATCAACACAACATGCGCAAAAAGTATGTAAACATGTTACTAAAAGATTGTATACATAAAATTTGATATTTAAACATAAATTTAACAATGAATAACGAGTCATTCACTACTGTATTAACCCGCCCGGTAATCAGTAAATATTACGAAATTATTTATTCTCCGACTTAATTATTAAGAAGAGAAAAAAACAAGGTATTCAAAGTGGAATTCGAGGATAGAGGCCGTTTCCAAGGCTTATATTTTTTATTTTAATTGGCTTGAAGCGGAGCGCGGGTGACGAAACTAGCAGCGCGGCTATCGCAAATACAAGGCGACTTTAATTATGAGTGAAAGCAGCTTGGAGTCAACTGTCTTTTCGAATTATGTATAAAACATATAAAAGACCCTTAAGCTGCAAACACAACGTGAGGATTATGGGCAAAACCCTTCAAAGGAGGTCTATGTCCAGCAGTGGACTGAGAGGCACTCTGTGATGGTTACATAGTATAATGTTTGTATATACTTGTTGTTTACTTTTGCAACCTACTTTTGTTCAACTACAATAAATATTAACGAAGTAGTAATTTAAAAATTAATTAAACTTGCATCTATGATAATCACAGATATATTCATAATATTGATTGATGGTAGAGGATAATGATAATGTAATTTGAATATTAACTGCCGATATATAATCTGGAAACAATATACAAACTAACGTTTATAAAGATGATTTTCTTACAAGAGCAACTGCAGGTGCCGGGAGGCTGGTTAGTGTTTATCTTTTTTCCGTCCCACTACTGGGTCTCTTCACGCCTGAAGCACACTTTGCTACGTTGCTTTAGTGCCTGTTGACGGAGATAAGGGTTAGTAGTGAATCTCTCTATCGGATGTACTTACCCTGAATTAAAGTGTCCGACGAGGTTAAATGATTGTTACCTAAGAATATCGAGTGGCACCGGCAGTTTAATGAGACCTTCATAGTACGGAAGCGCATGTGTAAAATATCCACTTTTGATCTGGTGTCAACGGTCGACCGCGGGCGGCTTCGCCTAACTTCACAAGGAGCATGTGCAACCGCGCCGTGGTCGTGACGACCCGGACAATGTCTACAATGAAACAACGGGACAAACACGCATTGTCTTCATTTATTCTTGCATATTTTACGTTTGACAATTGTTTTTGTTATAAATATATCGAATAAAATTACAGAGGTCTTAAACTTTTATAGGAAAACAATCTAAAAGAGGCCCTTAACGTTTTCAGTTTAAATAACTCCTGACCAAGTAGCACTTCTATTGCTCCCGACATACAAGTGTCGTTTTCTTGTCATGTTGTTTAAATGTGGATTCATACAAGTAACAATCTTACAGTGTTGTTATTGTTATAGTACTCGTACTTTGCTATGAACCGTTTTATCTCAGGTATATACAATGGTCCGTAATTCTTTTGTTCCAGGACTATTCTCAACATGAAATCAAACACTACAATCACTCATTTATTGACAGAGCAATATGTGTTACGCAGTCTTGTAAGAAATTTACAGAAAATAAAAACTTAGATAGAATAGCGGACCTAAGCGTGGCCCTTGAGGAATGCATTAATGAAACGATATGGGGAGATTATGGATTGGAAGTGAAACTCGCTCAAATTTATTCTTGTGATAAACAATATGATCAGAAGAGACCAGACCTTGGAGATTGGGCCTTTGCTGCGACGATATTGGTTCTTATCGCTATGAATATCATCGGAAGCATATATGATGTATGGTGCAATGAAAGTTATCTGGAAAAAAAAGATAAATCAGGTAAGCAACCTTATTAACATAGACACTGTTTCACGGCTAATTATGTCCTCGACCACTGAATATAGTCAAATACACTCATACAACATATTTTCTGGTATTTGCGTCAATTATAGATTTATGGGTTAATTTTCTAGCAAGGATTTACATTACATTTGGTCATTTTAATTGTTTGGCTTAAGTCAATGTTTATTATCTAGTATAAGATAAAGAGGTCAATGTTTATCTGAGGATCTTAATGAGGGACTATGACTCTGACACATCCTGCAGTTTTTTATAATGCATTGTTTTTATGTAAATTAGTAGTTACAGTAATACATGTACTCGCAGCAAAATTACATGTATGATTATCGGAAATTAACATATTTTTCTTTATTTTAAATTTAAATAGGTAGATAACGACGAGTAGACGAATGGGTAATACACAAAATGGGACGAGAAAATTCTTGAAGAAAAAGTGTATAATTTCTTCAAAATCGGTCTCTTTTACTTCTTACAAATCAACCTAATACAATAAAAAATAGACAACAGATCATTTCTTATTTATAGCTATTTATATGTATATTTGTTTTGATGTCGACAGAAAAATCACAATTGTACAGAAAAGTATAAACTATCAAAAACTGGTCCCATTTATAAGGTTATTTTTTAATAATAATCGTATTTTAATTTGTTACAATTTTTTATCAATATATGAACTAAATTAAAAATCTAATTAAATACATGTCAACTTTCAACACTTAAAAATTTTTATATACTATTATATGTGCCTATATTTATGTGTTAAAAATACGGGTTCTGAAAATAATTAGTAAACGTTAATCATTACATATGCTAAAACTGTAATTGATCGCTGTCTGTACATAGAAAATGTATATAAAAATTCATTACGGGGTGCCTTTTATATACGCAAGAGAACACAAAACAATGTTATTTCATTTTGTCAGTACGTCTGTATGTTTGTGCACGCTAATCTCAGAAGCGGCTAATCTTATTTGAATACAGTTTTCAGGATTATATTGTGATGGACTTCACTTAACATTTTTTTTTTTATTTAAACCGGTTAACTAAATAAAGAACCTATGTAAATTTATGTCAATCATAACAACCAAAAATAATATCCAAATAAACTGTGAAATTAATTTTTATAAAAAAAAATTATAAAAATAGACTAGAAATACTCCTTCACTCAGAAAACGAATGGACGGAATTTGATGAAACTTTGAAGGGTTATAGTTTATACATTAATTCATTAGTATTAGTACACATAGGGTATTTTTTATAGAAATTGAAATATACGCGTACGAAGTCGCGGGCACAGCTGCAGGTCTATAATTAAAAAAAATCAGATTACATTTTTATTATGTTCATAGCGTCAAAAGATTAACAAACATGTGTGATTTATTGCATTAAAGTGTTCACTGTCGCTCTCATCACTTAAAGCAAAGAACACAGATTGTGCTCTTCTATTCTCAGGTGGTGTAATTGAGTCACCGGAAAAGTTAATATCTAAGAGAATCCTTTTTTATTAGGTTGAGGTGTCGCATTCTCTGAACGATGAAGTAACGCTGTATGCAAAAAAAGCGAAAGTTCTCCTCTTGGTCCAAACGCATTAGATGTAGATTCTGTTCTATGAGACAAAATTGGGCAGGGCACATCGAATTCCGAAGTGGGCTCGAATAGGTTTCTAATGAAACTTCTAATGCACTCCATCAGTGTTTGAGCGATTTCAAAGCAACATTATGCCTGTAATCCCCGAAGGGGTAGACAAAGGAGTGTAGTAGGTACCCTCCCATGTTTCCCCAGTTACGTTTACGTCCCATGGAATAAGTGGTGAGCCATAGACCGGACACAGATGCAGACTTTGAGTCACTACTAGAAAATCTAAATCAGAAATATGCAGTAGTACCGGCCCGGGATTTGAACCCAGGACCTCCCGATCGGCAGTCGTTCAAGTAGGATTTCAAAGTGTGGACACAACATTAGTTGCGCAAGAAATATCCCTTTATAAGTTTTTTACGTTTTATAGAATAGTTAAGCGAATTGTACTGTTAAACTTCTTGTGCAGGTTTAATAATGTATCACTTATGAGACGAGTTTGCTTTGTCACTTCTTTTCGAGCGATAGGTTTCTCCGGATGTTAACCGGCTATTTTCGTCATCTTTTAAAATAGTATATCTTATAGATTAGTAATAAATTTACTGTCCTCTTTCTTCATTCTTCTGCTTTTCTTAAGTCTTGGTAACCTCATGGTACGGATGTTGAGCCTTTAGGTGCCTCCGGTGTCATTGACGTATGGTTTTTTCCGAAGGAGATTCTAAAAAATGACGCTGGAGATAGGTACGCTGTGGTTTTTTACGCAACGTTTTTGTCAGTGTAAAGTTTTTAAAAGTTTTTAATAAATCGGTTTATTTGTTACGATGATATCGTTATCAATTGATTCTTCGTCTTTCTTCTATTGCAACGTCATATAGTTTAGCTCTAGCTCTTTGCATGCTAATTTTCATTTTGTCATGTCTTCGTTTTTTTTTCTCTTCATCGCTTAGTTCTATCCTAGATCTAGTTGAACGAGCCATTGTAACTGGAACAAAACAAGTGAATCAAGGTATTCATTCATATCAAATATTTCATTAGATAAGCTATACTAGCTTTAAAAGCTTAACATTAGTAAAATGAAATTAACCGATTGCAGTCCTACTCTAATAAGCCAATGAATTATTTCGAGACGTCTTCAATATAAAAGTTTTAATCTGGTCATAAAAACTAAAGTAAAAGCTATTAACTAATAGTAACTTACACGTGCTTATAGGTAATATATATTTAAAAACAATTTATAGGGTAAATAAAAACAATATACATAAAAATAACTAACTAAAATTATTTTGTATGGGCATAGCTCTTTCCCGGCGGACAAGTCGGCGAACTGAAAAGATGTCCACAGAAATGATATTCTAACCTAAATTCAACAATGCTTCTTCGTTTTCAAGGTTAGATAAATGGCAAATCGATATTTAAAAGGAGTCTTGCCTGTATAATTACGAATATATTATACTTTTACTTACCAAAATACACTCGGAACAGAGAAGTATCATTGATCTTATTCAAAATGAGTGTAATAATGAATTTATAATATTGGAAAAGATTAATGCACATATCCATTTCGCGTAATGAGCGCAGAGAAAAGGACAGCTGTCTAATGTCACCATCTTAAAAAATATTACATTTATCATACGTTTAGTAGAAATTTTAAATACCCTGATTTTTTAGACCACAGAAAAGTCGCATATATGTACGTGTAACAGCTAGTTCAAAGTACAGTGTTATTTTTCTAATATTTTCAGGGAAAAATGCGATTTTCTGTTGTATATCAAATAATCCTGACGAACTATAATTGAGGTTCAACATGGAAGTGTAAATAAAAATATGTGACTGCCCTTAGCTATATTTGGACATATTTGGTGAATCCAATGTCTTGTCCACGATATCCATCGCAGCTGTTGGACTGTATGTATTACGAAAAAACTAGAGGTCTTTCGCTTGGCAGAGACCTTAACCGGTTAGGTGAAATATGGGCGCATTTAATAATGACGACATCCCACTAGGGTTGTCATTTTAGCTTTTCGCTAAATCGTTTTTCCTGCAGTCTGCCAAAGAGTGTAACTCATTGGAATATATTTTTCCCGATTCATCTAGCTTGGATATAATCAAGACAAGAGTAAATCACTAAAAGAAACATATTTCTGGCACTAACTTGATACTTAAGATACTTGAGATTGTAATCTATGCGATGTAGACTATGAAAAAAAAAACGAAAGATTTTTTTTTTTTAATTTATTTACTTATTTATACCTATCACAACTATCGTTACAGGTCTAGCCTATTGCGACAGAGTGGTCTTATAAGTACAATTATATTATTGCAGTGCACAAATATAACTATAGGTACCTAACATAAAATACGAGTATCATAAGCTAGGATTGGAAACATAATAAATTCAATTTATAACATATCAGATGTATCGCTACATTTGCGAACTCACTCAACTGAGATGAAAATACGTCGACCTTGTAGTGCGCCTCGTTTAGTGTATGAAATGCTCGTGTAAGAGGTGCCTTGGACAGCAAGTTCGTTCTGGCTTTCGGCACGGCTAATAGTGGTAGTGGTCGGCGCCTCCCCACCCAGCGCTCCGGCGCAAAGTTGTTAAGGCGACGCAAGACTCCGGGGTACTCCATGCAGGAGTTTCATCAGATGTGCTACCACCGCAGACTCACGGCGGACTCTAAGCTCATTGTACCCGACCATCCTGAGAACAAATAACGTCTGGTACATTAATGGGTAAAATGGGTACACCCCGTACAGCTTCATTTACAGATGCCTCATAAACTTGTTTTGGACCCGCTCCAACATCACCGTGTATTTTGCCTCATATGGGCATCATAATATGATTGCACTGTGTCCGAGATGACGCCTCGCCAGTGCATCATACAGTACCTTGAGAGCGGTAATATTGGTGAGCCCTGTCGACAGTCGCAAAACAAATCCTAAGTTTTTGTACGCTTTCTTATGTGATCACGAAACATCAACTGGTTAGGTTAGGTTAGGTTAGACAGACTCCGAGGTCACGTACCTGCACGAAAGCCGCATTCCAATCCTATATTAGAATTTGAGAGAATTGTGAGCGGGGATAAATGTTATGATTGAACGTTTAGACATATTGAAGTAAAGTCTGTTGTCTCTACTCCACGCTGCTATTCTGTTGATGTCCTCTTGAAGGCGTTCGCAATCATAAATATTTTTGACGTCGAGCAGCAACTTCCGGTCATCTACAAATAATGTTTGATGACTTCCGGCAAATCGTTTATCATTATTATGAATTCGAGGGGACCCAAGTTGCTGCCCTGGCTCCCACCTGATCGAGTGTAGTACGCTTCAGATTCTACTGCTGTCCACGTACTGCTATCGGTCGTTCATGTGACTCACAAAGAAATGCAACAGATGTGGTGTGCAGACGATCCTTGCAAGTTTTGTCATTTGTTCAGAAATTAAAGATAACAGCCCTAAGGTCCATGCAGCGGCGCTTAGTGGGGTGAAGGAAGCCTTGAACTATAATATGGATATTATATAAATTTGTAGTAAAATACAAGTCCATATAAAAACAACCAAATACGATATTTGCTTGTTGTATCAATAATACGATCAGTTTTAGCATTTACAAACAAATCCATGACGTGTGACTTAATACTTAATGATAAATTGTTATGTATGTATTATGTAAATTGGTGACTCTACAGCGTAATAGCTCCACATATTTTTCGAAAAGATTCGTTTTTAGCACAGAGTTCCATATATTTATGACAAGTTGATAATTTTTTTTGTGTCCCATATTCATCGTTCTCTTCATAGACGCACGCCATTATTGGAGATTTCTACCTCTCCCATCAACCAGTTTCTGATCTATTTAGTTTGAACTCGCATCACATTGCAAGTTCAAAGTCGCTGAGCTAAATTAGTGCGTTGAAATACTAAAATTGAGTACGTGGAAGTGCTAAGTTTCATCTTTATTATCAACACTGTTAAAACGTCCTTCTGTAACATGTGGGTCTTCTTTTCGAACGGAATGGGTTAAGACTGCTCAGATTTCACACGCCTTAGTGAACATCTCGGACAACTCTAAGGTGTGCAGGTGTCCTCTGATGTTTTCCTTCCTAATTACAACACATGATATTATTTAATCTGAAAAATTAATAAATAAAAAAATTACATGTAAGAGAAATATCTGAACACATCAACCCCAGGATAAAGGGTGAATTTTCGACAATGAAACTATCACTACTATATAATTATATTCTTATATGTCGGGTTCCTTTAATCTGCTTTGAATGAAGACAGGCCCAATAGATTGTACTGGTTAGTGTTGACATCATTAGTGTTCGTGTATGTTTTCCAATTTCATGTTTATATTATGTAAATATGATGCCTTTGCTTATTAATAATTTCATTTTATTAGAATTTATGACAATAATTTGTATAAATTATATTATTTCATATTTACCTGTTATATAACAACATTATTATTAATATTATTATTACATATATCATCACCCCAGGTCCCTTACTGCGTAGACAAAGAGAATGGTGCTTTGTGACGTGCTTCTTGCTGTAAGTTAATGTATATAAAATATTTTATATTTCTTTTCAGTTAACGAATATCTGTTGAGTTTTTCAATATTTCGAAATTGGAAACAATTAACGAGGAGCGACACGGATCCCAAATTTGATGCGCTGAAAGGATTCGACGGGATCAAGTAGGTAAAATTTACAAGTTAGCACTGCCTGCCACCACGGCATTCTTGAGTATTTGTCGAAATATCATCATCTCCACTATTACTGGCTGGTCTCAGTCCACTAATGGACACAGATCTCCCCAAATGAACCCCGGCGCGCCCTATCATCATTATCCATATCATCGTCAATATGTCCTAGTATATGAAGGGTATAAGTCTACCACGCTAAGCAAATGCACACTGGACACGCCTTAGAAATCATTATGAACAACCCTGAGTAGTCCGGGTTTTTTCTAATGTACCGCAAAGCTGCACGTTTAATTTTTGTAAATATAGTTGTCAGGATTAGCACACAGCACTTCAGGAACGAGACACTGAATTCAAAACCACGAGTATTACGATTTTTAAATGGCTAAAATATATGTTCCCAGATCAATATTCACTTTCTTCGTTCCTTCCGCGCACATCATATGGTTGGTCGGAATTGGATTCACGGACAACCCGAGAGCTTTTGAACAGGTAAGTGATTCGCGTATCCAGGTGATGAATAGCCGACAACTTGCTTAGACGCTATTCTGATATTCACCTAAGTTTTTATATTTCTGATATAAAAAATCAATCTGATATAAAAAATCAAAATCAAATAAATAAATCAATCAATCAATCCTAATCTAAAGTTACGGTTCGCCTGCAGGCACACAGCCTCATTCATTACCAACTGATCTTCAGCGGGATGGTGATAGTCCAAACATTTTTCGTGATCTCAGGCTGCATTCTAGTGTACCAAATGCAAACGTATTCAGAAACCACACGCTTAAGCTGGAATCGTATGTTGAAGTTCGCATTCTATAGATGGGCAAGGTACGTGCATTTCATTTAAACATAAAACAATTTTGGATACTTTAGCAAATCTGATTTATGCCTTGTGAGAGGACGGAAATTGCATCTTGTGGAGAGGACTGCAGCATTTTGAGGATGCCAATACCGTTTTCTTAGCGCTGGAGACGAATATAATGAGCATTATTTGTTGAAATAATAGAGCATCATTGTATCTGTCTGGCCCATGCACTGATAGGGATGTGAATTTATAGCGGAACAGTATTTCTCTTTGCCAGGTTCAATTTGTTGACATTTCAGGCTGACTCCCGCCAACGCTATAATAATATTGTTCACGGCTACATGGCTCCGCCACCTCGGCTCCGGCCCGCTGTGGGCGCTGAATGTGATGAATGTGGTCGCTGACTGCCGAAAACACTGGTGGCAGCATCTCCTCTACGTCAATAACTACGTCAAACAGGATAAATTTTGCGCTGTACACTCTTGGTGAGAGCATATTTCTAAAAGTTGTGTTAGTTCCTTGATAAAAGTAGAGACGCTGAAGAATGATAATTGTTATTCTGCCCAAACCTAGTAGACCTAAATGTGTATATCATGTAAGAACATAAAATCAGTTTACCATTTTCATTATGATCAAAACTTCCTTGACCCGCACCGTCTAACCAGGCACGTGGCAACTGAGATGCAGCTCTTCGTTGTTGGTCTCGTGATTTATATGGCAACAGTGTCACGAGGAAGGTACTTGGCCTTGACTGTCTTCGGACTAATCGGGATGATAGCACCAGCTCTGCACGTGTGGCTGCAAGATCTGGACGCTTTAGTCCTACATCGACCTGAGTGAGTGTTTATTAATAAGTAAATGATTGAACTCAATTTAAAAAATCTAAATTTAGAACCATTTTGCACACACGTTTCATTTCACACACAAACAAATATACCTACAGTAATTTAATTGCCGGCGGCTTTTATACGTTTCTATTCCAAATCCTGTTTGATGTCGTCTCAATCAGAACTATTTATAACGGCCGAATACCACAGCACTAAAATTCGGGGCCCATAACAGCCAGTTCAATCCAACTTATTCATACCTACATATTTTAAACCTTCACATAACCGTGAAAATTTATTTTAAAAAAATCGTGGTGGAAAACATGCCTTCAAAAACTGTTTGACTGAGAACATACGCATACATTTCGAAACATGCTCATTTCGGTTTAATCTAAATTTACTTTCATTTTTTAGATTCTACCGCACCTTCGAGAACGACACGTATCGATCCATGCACGTGCTCGGACACAACAACTTCGCGTGTTACGTCGTTGGCATGGCCACTGGTTACGTTTCGTATTACTGCGTGAGAAACAGAATTAAATACGGAAACAGTAAGGTAACGTCATGTTAATTGTAAAATTTTATTATTTAAAGCTATTACGACTATTTTTCTATCAGTTTTTCATGTACCTACTTGATAATCTTGAGGATTGCCTTACAACATTATTAGTACTATACTTAGAAAAAACTCACCACCAAAACATGGCTCGCTTTAGACGCACTGTTCTGGTCGTCATATAGCGTAAAAATATGTTGACCACAAAAATCAACTTAGACGTTTGGGTTTTCCCAGAATATCTTTAAAACGCCAAGTTATGACTGTAATAAGCTATCAGCGTTTACATATCCTCTTTGTCTCCCAACATTATTCAAAAATTAATTGATCTCCATTGTTCCTTATATCGACATTAGGTATGACTGGCTACTAGTTAAATATAGTTCAGGAGCCCCTTCTATTATGTAGGCATTACTGAGATGATTTCTTATTAATTTTTAGCTTCTAAAGTATTTCATCTGGTGCTTGCCTTTAACGATTGTTGGACTGTTACTCTCCGGTTCCTTGTTTTACATCGACGGCGAGCGCCCACACGTAGCTATCCGCATGGCCTACGCCGCCAGCCAACGTGTTATATTTGGACTGATGATCGCCCTGCTTATACTGAACCTCGTATTGGAATTTGAAGGTATGTTGACAGCTATATCATTATTGTGATAATGGGAACTGGAATTGAAGAGCCGATGCTTGAGTTCAGTAGCGTGCTATTGGAGAGAACTGTATCCAGCTGTGAATCGGAACAGGTCATAATTACAGATGATGATAATTAATTTATGTTGTGAATATACCAAACTACCCTTTTGGTATTAGAAAGTTACTGCAGTCTCTAGATATAAATTGACCATCGGTTACAACTAATCTTTTTAGGATTTGAATTTGAGTTTTGTTGGTGTAAAGTGTAGTTCGGCATGATGTGAGTCACACCTGCTTAGAGAACAAGTATTCCTGTTTACCTTTCATTATTTATGACAGACTGCAGTCGTATTTCTGAGTCATTCTTCTTTCAGTGATGAGCTAAATCTTAGTAAGGTTCTTTATAAGGTTAATCAAATTTACGTTGTTACACGAAAGTAGCGGGTAATTAATTAAAGTCTATTAATGTGACTGGATATAAATAATTACTTACGAGATAATTTAATTGGTATTTTCCTGCCACTGCAGATGTCGTCCGCGGTATCCTAGAATGGCGCGGCTGGGTCGTGACCAGCAGGCTTACGTACAGCATATATCTGCTCCACGTCAACTTCATCCACATCTTGCTGGGATCCAGGACACAACTCACTCACGTGTCATTCTTCCATCTTGTAAGATTTTATATTACACTGAATAATATAGGTACCTTATATGTATAAGGTACACATACGTATATGTACAAAAAGTTTCTTTCCTGAACATGAAAGAGTGAATAAATACCCAGAAGTGGGAAGTCTTCCAACAAAAATGGTAAATTATTTGATATAAATTTAATAAAAACTGCAAGTAAAAATCTGCCGTAATCCATCCTAATCTTGTCAATACGTACAGGGTCAAACAGTGGTACAATGAATGATGACGGAAACGGGACAAAAGCTTGCTCACTTATTTGACAGAATCGAACCCACTTAAGGTCACACATATAATCGCCCTTCGAATTATCCATAACTGTATCCCTTCAGACATTTAGTAAATGTATCCACGCCCAAAGAATCAGTTCGTTTGCTATGAGACTGTATGTTGATTTTCACGTACATGCTACTTGTACTGTTTTCAGATAATCAATTACCTGGGCGTGGTGTGCCTCACGCTAGTGGTGTCGCTGCCCTTCTACCTGCTACTGGAGGCGCCGCTGGTGGCGGTGATCAAGAAGAAATTATTCACAGAGTCGACTAAGGAACACACAGACAAGGAAGACACAGAGACTGAGGAAAAGAAGTCGACTTAAACGATCGCAGCCACATCGCGCTCAAAGGAGTTCATAATTCAAAGAGAAATCAGTGTATGAGACCACATTGGACTATTTTATTTATTTTTGTGCCTGGCTGATGACGACGCAATGAAACTAATAAACGATTTTTAGATAAACTAGATCTGGTAATTATAGACCATTCATATTAAGACGGGCATACACAAATCTCGGTCGCTATTCACCTCTTAATGGAATGTTTCGACAGTACAACAGTCTGATTTCTTCCAATCGAAAAATTTACATTCTTGGGGGCACGTTAAGACAATTTAAAAAATCTCTGACAAACGCTAGTGCTAATAATGATTAATGTCTAATATTTCATTGTAATAAACGTTAAAAAAAACGTAACATCACGCCTGTAATCCTCGAAGGGGTAAGCAGAGGGGTGTATTAAGTACACCCCCAAGTATCACCAGTTACGTTTAAGTCCCATGGAATAGGTGGTGAACCTATCGCCATACACCGGGCTCTGATCCAGACTCCTGAGTCACTACTAGAAATTGTAAATTAGATAAATCTAATACTACCCGACCCGGGAATTGAACCCAGGACCTCCCGATCGGCAGTCGTGCTTGCAACCGCTCGACCAACGAGGCAGTCACCATATTCTATTGTAATGACACCTACTAATTATGCTTAAATTTTATTATGTACTCTGTTCTTTTGGATAACTGTAATTAACTTGCTTGTATGATAACTGTAATATTCTATGATAACTGTAGGTATTTAACTTAATAAGTAAATTGTAATCAAGTGTGGTATTTTTAAGAAATGAATTATTGCTGTGATTCTTATTATTATGACTATTTTGTGGGTAATGTAATTGTAAATTAATCTTGTCAACTGTGTTTACTTATAGTTGCAGGAACACGAATTTCACGTTTTATTTGTAATATTATAAGAAATCACCGTGTTTTCTGTGTTGGTGGACCTATATGATAAATTAAATTAAATTATTTTTTTTGTTAGATAAGGGATTTTCAAGGACTGATCAGTTAGATAATAATAGCTATTTATTTTAATCGGTGGAATATGAATGATGATGATTGTGTTGACTTCAGTTTTTCCCTTGAGATATGTATTTAGTTCTTAGCATTAATCTTTAACTGACATTTTTATTTCTAAAACGATCATTTTACATTATAAAGGTCGCTAATCTGCCACTAAACTAACTGACTTCCGCCAAAACTAAAACTGATGACTAACGTAGATACATATGTAGGCATACATATGGTATACATATATAACGTAGGTACATATGTAGGCATACAATTACAAGGCGTTATTATTGTTCATTAATACGTACACGACATTCTTGGATAAACGTTGTCATCACAACTAGTGTATTGTTCACTATCTCCTATCTTATCTGTGCATATAATAAAAGGTACGTTTAATAGCTAACGATAGCAAACATAATTGAGTGCTTTGGAAATATAAATGTTTAAAACAATGAAATGAAAATAAAGCCTAATTAGAAAAAACTTAAAAACGTAACACCGTGCGGGCATTCCAAGGACCAAAAAAAAATATGGCAGGCATAGGGACTGTCGATAGAAGTAAAAACTGATAACTTATAATTATAGTATTAAAATGTTGAAATTTCACAATGTTCAAATTAAAATTATCAATATCAGTCTAGTTTTCACATCTATCGACACTCCGAGCAACCATTACATAAATGTTTATATGGTTTATTTATTATCCAAATATATTACGCCCTGTAGAAGGTCATGACAAAATATAAATACATACAATTTAATTGAAAAATCATTTATATACAATATTATATTGTTTATAAATAGTATTTGTATTTACATAAATTTCAGCGTTGTTCAATTTAACTTGTAAAGATGTACACATCACTAATATTACACAATACGTCACCTGTATAGTTACAGATATGCTATTTAGCATGTCGGTGACGTGAACTCACAAGATTTCACCCCAAAGCGTCTAACGCACACAGCACACGGTCAGGTATATACGATGTGTATACTTATTCGTGTGTACAGGCCACTGCGCATGCGCCAGTCTGGTACCAGAGCAGTAAATGCTATAGATATAAATATATAACATACTAAAAGATACAGATTTTTTTTGTGCAGCAAATAGGCTCGCGTTTGACTGCAATCTCACCCGATGGAAAGCGTAATGCAGCATAGGATGTAGCACGGTCGCCTAGAAAGTGCCTATTCACTCTTGTCTTGAATAATTCCAGGTTGTACGAATCGATATACAATTAACATTAACATGTCGGTGACGCGAACTCATTAGATTTTCCCCTATCAAAAAGTGCTCAACGCGGCTAAAAAAGTTTTCACTTTAATAGTAAATGAACACAATATTATCACGCCTGTATTTCCCCGATGGGGTAGGCAGAGGAATGTGATACACTCTCACTTTCATCAGTTGTGTTATACCTATGTCACACAATGTAAAAGCGGACGGCCACACAATACCCTAACCATACACCGGTCACAAACCCACACTTCGAGCTTCTACTGGGATTTTTAAATTACAAAAGATCAAATTATATTTTGTGTCACCCAAGAATCGAACCCAGGACCTTTTGTTTAGCAGTAGCGCTTGCAACCGCTATACCAACGAGGCGATCAAAATGAACAAAGCTATAAATAGCTTCCTTAATTTAAAATGATTGCTTGTGACGCACAAATACAGCACTGGACAGATTTCGTAGGAATTTAATACGGTTGCTTGGTTGCTGCCGGTTATGAGATGCGAAAAATGTCAGATACCCTTCTATATTACATAATAGGAGTTGTAAATCATAGAGTTAAGTACTCGTATAATGTTGTTTAAAAATATACTACTCATCATTCACAGTAAACATCGCTTGAAAACTGAAACATGAACAAAGCATAAAGTTGAAGCAACATTGTTATCAGACTTCGATATGAATTAATCAATTTGTTATTAAATTTAGATTTGATACACAATTACAACGCATTAGCAGCGATAATAAAATTAAAGACGTCGTATAGATTATTAGCCAAATTAAGCCGACAACGATACGTCATTCGAATGATTAACATTCGCAATGGTCATTGTGAATACGCATCATTATATTATGTTTGTTATGTATACTGTGTAGGTAGCATTGCGTCAGGCTTTTGTTATAAAAAAACGACATCAAACGAGAACTAAATGCGCAACATGAATATGTATGTATAGTGGAACTTATGCATACGTTGCGACGAGTAATATGTAATAATATGACGTCTGTAATCCCTGAAGGGGTAGGCAGAGGAGTGTAGTACACTCCCACGTTTCACCATTTACGTTTAAGTCCCATGGAATTGGTGGTGAGCCTATTGCCATACACAGGGTACAATTCCAAACTCCGAGTCACAACTAGAAATTCTAAATTAGAAAAATCCAATAGTACCCGACCCGGGATTTGAACCCAGGACCTCC
>DWME01004136.1:0-16823 GCA_018244795.1 Parelbella ahira ahira
AGGAGGTTGTTCGCAAAAATAAATGATGCCCAAAATAACTCTTCCACGCGGACGAAGTCGCGGGCACAGCTAGTAATTAATTAAAACTGAAGGCACTAAGTAGAAATATGTATATACCTTTAACAATAACAGCACCTTAGGGATCTCGCTTTTAGTTACAGAATACAACAAAGTAAACAAAAATTTTATCAAATAGGCAATTTTATGTTTATGCAATGCACATGTAAATATATTAATTTTTTTGTTTGTTATCTATTTAACAGCAAAATAAGGAATTAAAAAATATAGTAATTTCTAAATGAATGTAAAAGGTATAAAAAATTATGGAAGAATTTAGAAGGCACTCAATAGACTTTTTGAGGCTTGCAAAAATACATACAAAATTTTTAAGTTAAGCTGATATAATAGGTTTACAACATTTGATTTCCTACAATAGCTTCTTTTTGTTTCTTAAAAATTTTTGAATGGTCCTTAGAATCACTTCACAAATCCCTAATTTAGTTTTAAATATACAGTGGTTTTAAATAAAGAATGCTTACCTTCGGATTACACTGTCCTTCTAACTGTTCGGGCGCCGCATATAAATGTGTTCCGAGCGCCAAGCCACTGTGAGACTGTTGGAGTGGGCAAGCTAAACCGAAGTCACCTAACTGCACCAACAGTCCACTCTCGCTGCGTTCCACAAACACGTTACTAGGTTTCACGTCGTGGTGAATGATACCTCTCGAATGTATGTAATGGAGTCCTCGTACCAGTTGAGTAAACATGTTGATGACTATTTCAATACTAGTGCCCGCCACTGGATGCACGTCCTGTGAGTATGGACATTCTACGCAAGCGGATTCATTTAAATCGGAATGATGAAGGGTCAGCTCCTCTGAACCTTTGCGTGACAAAATCATGTGATTGTTTCTTTCATCCAGCCACTGTTTCAATGTCTGCTGGCAAAACGTCATTTGTATATACAAAGTGGCCCATTGAAGGTTGACGCGAGAACAGTTCACGAACTCATCGCTTGTCAAAAGTTTGCACACAGCATTTTCTTCTGTCGGATTCGAGTCTTCTTCCTCATCTTCGCTTTCCTCCGAGCTCACCGATTCGTCAAAATTGTCAAAGCTATTCGAGTTTTTGAATGATATTTCAAAGTCAGAATTACTTTGTTTTTTGGTCAGTTCTTTTGAATTGTAAGTTTTAAAAGATTTCATAATGTTCGGATAGACCGATGAGACGCGATTTGTGTTGATAGAGAAGTCCTCGCTATCTGTTTCCATGTGGAACTTGCGTTTCTTCTTTTTCAGTTTCGATTCTATCATCGGTTCTAGCCATGCCGCCTTATAGTTGACTATATTCGGATGGTTCAAACTCGCTATAGTTTTCACTTCGGCCAAATGTGTCATCACAGAATTTACATCTGATGATTTTATGAACACCTTTTTCACCGCGTACTCTACTCCATCTAACCTATGTCGAGCTTTAAATACGGTTCCGAACCCGCCACTGGCGATCAGGAACAACTCTTCGAATTCCTTGTGATACCGCGACCATTCTAACCCAGACGACTGAACGATCGGCCAGGTCGCGGATAGATTTATAGGTATTTCAGATCCACTAGCTACTGTTACCAACTGATACAATGCTCGCTGGTACTGACTCCTCATCACCTCAAACTCGCCCATCGCATATGAATCATCAATCAAGTTCATACTATGCAGTTTCTCACAAATCGTATTGTAGAGTTGGTTGGCTCTTGACACATCCTTTTCGAGAAGAGAACATAGCTGCTTGACCAAGGACTGGACCAATAAGCTGATGGGAGTGGTTGCCGGGGAACTTACTATGTCCACTTGTTGGATGCTGTGATGAAGAAAGGAGTCATGGTGACCATCACAGACTACACCTGTAATTTAAAAAAATAACTAGTACAACAACATGATTTAATGTTGACCTGTTTATTATTTTATTACTCTTCTTGGTTTTATACAATATGCACATCTAATAATGCTTATTAGCATTCTACTAGCCCACACTATAAGTAGGAATTTCCAAGAGGTATCTAAAACAATACAATAAAATAAAGGGCCACTAATTATAGAAACATATATATGTATGTATATTAATAATATAATTATTATCAGGATTTCACAATGTTCTTTATACACTAGGCACTAGCCAGTGATCTAGATGGGTAGTGGATTACTAATGCTTGTACCTAAACTATGTTGGGTTAAATTATACTAAGCTCTTCTCTTGGATAATTTACCATTAACAGAAATATAGTCCTAATCAACCAACACTTAGCAAAAACGGTACACTGTTCAGTTCACATGCTACAATCAGATCAGATATGATATAAAATGATAAGCCATATAGTCCTGGGTTGATAATTTTTGAGACCATAAAAATAGTAACAGACGCCAATTGCTCGTGTGGAATAAGATAGTGGGCCTATTGCCATAGACCGGGCACAAATCCAGACTACAAGTCATTACTACAAATTCTAAATTAAAAAAATCCAATAGTACCCAACCCAGGATTTAAACTCAGGACCTTCCGATTGGCAGTCTCGGTTAGCAACCACCCAACCAATGAGGCAGTCTAAGCAGGATTATATTTAATAAAAATTTATCCAGCATTCGAAAATTTGTTCCACTGAGTCTTGAAGGCTGTAACCTAAACCAATACACTATCACTATTACATATGTACAAAAACAAGCAAAAAGGTTAACATTACACAACCACTTCCTACACTATAGATGTATAAAGTATTTTGAACTGTATGAACAGAGAAATAGAGTTGAAATTACAAAAACAAATCAGCAGGGCACATTTGATATGGCAACATAAACAGAAGTTTCCAGTAACATACTTGGCACCTCACCTGACCACAAAGGAACAGATAAAATGTACAGAGTATTGTTATAAATAACAGCATAATATTATTTTTCAATGATTATTTATATGCATAAATGGCTTAGTTTTCAAGTAAAAGATGCAGCTACAAGAGAGTTTTAAGCTGAGTAGACATTTTTTGAGACACACAATTGCCAAACATTGATATCATGTGAATTAGAAATGAATGGCCATCAATAAAATTTTCAATTTCAATGGACTGCCTCGTTGGACAAGGGGTTGCAAGCGCGACTGCTGATCTGGAGGTCCTGGGTACAAATCCCAGGTTGGGTACTATAAAATTGATCTAATTTAGAATTTCTAGTAGTAACTCGGAGTATGGACTTGTGCCTGGTGTATGGCAATACACTCACCACCTATTCCATGGCACTTAAATGTAACCAGTGAAATGTGGGAGTGTACTATACTAATCTGCCTATCCTATCTCCTATCCAGAAATCTAATCTAATCTAATCTAATCTGCCTATCCTATCTCCTATCCAGAAATCGACCCCAGAAAGTCTCACTCAGCAGCTACACTTGCAACCACTTGATCAATGTAACAGTGTTGTGCAGAATGACATTCATGGATTACTTTATCTATAAATGGAATAAGCGGAAAATGGACAATGGACTTTAATAAATGGCTTAAAATACACTCAAGTCAAAATGTTGCAGAATACATTGTTTAGTGTAATTGTATGGTTTATTCACTAAAATATCTTTTTTGAGAAACTTAGTAAATAATTATAACGCAGTTAGTTTTCTTTAACTTTTTTACAATTAGCATAAACATTGAGTGTTGCAGCAGAAAGACAAGAATAGATATACATTGATGGATCCAGATACTTAAATATTAGATATCAGATGATGCTCAGAAGTGTGCTCAAATGCATATATAAAACAATTAAGCCGCGCTAAAATGGAATTCCTTATATTAAGCTAAAACGATTTTGGTAAGTGGCAAGTCTGTCCCCGTCTTTTATTAGTGGCGTCTATGATGAGATTTGATTACCTACATATGTCTCGTTATCCATTAATCATGTCAAGGTTACTACAGTATAGAACCAATACATATGTGCAAAAACTACTTGACGGTCGAAGAAATATGTAAAAGCTATACAAACCTAAATCGAAAGACTTAACGGTGGCCAGGGCCTCCCACTTTCCAGATTTTTTACTATCCATTGTTGTCGTATTATTTCTTCTTTTTATTCAGATAGAAATTTAGATTCCCAAAAACATTTTGAAACAAAATCCATTGAGGTTTCGCAGTTAAAGTTTGCATAAAAAACACAGATTGGACGGGATTTGAACTTTGAGTAAATAAACAATCACAGATTAAAGTATGTAATGTCTATCAAGATCACAATATGTAGCACGTTCAAATAGTACACGTTATATCGTGCAACACATCACAATTTGCATGCAATCACATCACAATATAGTACTATAATATGTCTTTTTTAGCTGTGGCTTACATTTGTGGCCTTGTTAAGAACATTATCGCCATATGAGAAAATTTTTCTTTTTAATACAAAATTCTCATTCATTTGTTTTAAATTGACTCTTTATTACATGTAATATATAAAATATGTTTAGTCAATTCTTCGTTAAAATAGGATATTTAATTAGAGTGTAAAATTACATTGTGTCAAGTTTATAGTTCCAATATTAGTAAATGTCACCTAGACAGGTACTGATAATTTTGGCAAGTAAACAAAAATACAATGCTGGACCTAATGAAAAGGTAGAATCGTGTCTAGTAGATATATCATATGCGTGAGAAGTTCTAGAAACTTAGAACGAAAAATGAATTTGCTCCCAAAAACCCATAAAGAGTTTAGTGAGAAAGATTACTGGAACAAATTTTTCAAAAAACGTGGTAATAAGGCATTTGAATGGTAAGGCTATTATGTCAAAACTATATGTCCATAACGAAGTTAAATAAAACAAGTTATACGATAATAATCGAACCTTTTAGGTATGGCGAATATTTAGAACTATGTGGACACTTGCATAAATACATCAAAAAAGGAGATTCCATACTAATTTCTGGCTGCGGCAATTCCACCCTAAGTGCTGATCTCTTCGATGTGGGTTTCTCAAACATCACAAACATCGACGTCTCTGAAGTAGTTATCAAGCAAATGAAAGCATTAAACAGTACAAAGACAAGTATGAAATTCTTTTGCATGGATGCCCTCCACATGACATTTGGAAATGATGAGTTTAATGTGGTACTGGATAAGGGTACTTTAGACGCTCTGATGCCAGACGATTCTGAGGAAACGATACACAGAATAGAGATGTATTTTGCCGAAATAAAAAGGGTGTTAAAACTTGGTGGACGGTTTATTTGTATTACACTGTTACAAAGTCATATTCTAAAGCAGTTGCTCAGCACTTTCTGTGATAGGTCATGGATGTTCCGCATAATAAGATGTCATGAAGCAGAAGAGAAGAATGCTCTTAATGGAGATGGGAGTACACTTCCTGTTTTTGTTGTGGTTGCAACAAAATTTAAAGAGATGCCAACATTAGTAAGTTACTCATTGGTATGAATATGTGGGCTCTCATTAAACCTTCAATGCTGGGCACATGTGTCTCATCGAGGCCTTGAATGTACTAGACACTTCAGAGATAGGTCAGTTTACAGGCTGATGACTAATTTCAAGCCTTTTAACAGGGTTCAGTATTTAAAGATTAATTCTGAAACACCTGAAGATCCAAGATCGAAATCAATATTAAAAATAAATGAACACCAAGTCTTTGGGTTTGTGACCACTTTGTAGCAAATTTTCAGGGCTTTGTTATTGTTAGTGAATAATCAGTGAACATCTTAGAATGTGTTGAAGGCCATTTAAAAACAATATTCTTTAATTCATCACCAGCCTATAAAATTATACTGAAACCAATAAGCTAGATAAAAAAATTCAATGTGGGTTTCATTTTGTCTCAGTTGTATTATAAGAAAAACTTTTAAGGACTCATCTACATTTTAGTTACAAGTGTATATATGTATATAACAGTATGTACAGTTTATTAATATGTACTAGATATTACTTTACTACTCTTTTAACATTTGTGCCATTTTGCTATGCTACAGTATACTAACTCCTCAAGTATTAAATGTCATTGGGCCAATGCGAAAAACATATTTGAGTCATGTCATGTGTGTGCATGTCCGCGCGTGTGCGTGTGCGCGTGTGTATGATCATTATTAACTTCTTATTACAGATACTTGAAATATGTGTGGCTGGGGATAAAATGCTCAGGCTGAGCAGTACAGAGGAGATGCAAAGCTGTGTAAAGTCCGTACAGGATACTGCCTTTGTGACCAATGGACTAGCTAAAACCACATTAGACTGTGATAATGAGGTAATTTTTCATTTAACATGCAAAAGTAATTAAAACCGGCTTTCAGTTTAATCCCTAATTACGTTACTATTAAATTGTGTTATAATTTTAAATAAAATGTGCATTTTACTGTATAAATATTTATTCGGTAGATAACATTGTATGAATGTCATTAATCCTGCATTGCATTCATAACTTTCTTTATCATATTACTGTACTCCATGTGTGATCAAACTATGTGTAATGTAGTTTTTTATTGTCATGTGTCCCATTATGGATTTTGTAGAAATTAGATTTATAACGAACTGATCTATTAATGCTAAAGGGTGTTAAAAATCTTAGTACAAGTTAAGGACAAAAGTATAGGGTTTACATCGGGCTATTGTCACTAACTGTTAATTAGTGGGCTGGTCACATCTGTCGAAGAACCGATAGTCTCTGGAGCAGACATATTCTGGAGTGGAGACTGCGACTTGGCAAACATAGCATAGGACGCCCTCCAGCTAGGTTGAGTGACGATATCCGCAAAGTGCAATGGTTGAATGCGAAGAGCTGATAATCGAGCTCAATGGCGTGTCATTGGTGAGGCCTATGTCCAGCAGTGGACATGAGTTGGCTGATAATGATGATGATGGTTAAAGTTACTACAATATCTTCCTCAATAATTAGTACGGATTAGCAACACATCTTTCTCATCTTGCAAAAGACTGAAAATGAATGCTAGTTAACTGCTTATCAACTGTACTTATTTATGTGTGTTTGTAATGTATATACCATTAATTATATTCATTCACTTATGTGTTTTCATATTGGTTGTAAATGTTCATTTATAGCAGCTATAAGTTACAATTGCTTCCTGTTTGTGTTATATAAATTTATAGTGGTAACATTTTTATCTCACATTGTAACATATTATAATCATTTTAATTTCAAGGTTTCATTGGATCTGATGCAGCCAGGCGAGGATGCACCTCGCTACACCCTGTATGTCGTAGACCAGAAGAAGTCACAGGCTATCAATAAATATGCTGTATTCATAGTGCCACAGGGCAGGTAATAAACTAGACTTATGACACCTTGCATTAAGAAATAAAAACTTAAAGTAAATCTGAATGGATAATGTTGTATAAATGTAGATATTATTTTGAAATTGCTAGGGAGAGATTAAACAATCTATTTATATTACTGATTTCATATTAATTTTAATAAAGACAGTAGAAAATAACATAAGGAAATGTCCAGAATATTTAATGGCATGTCAACATTTACCATTGTGTAAATTTTTCTCGTAAAAATTTCACTTTATATAGAAATTTGTTTATTTTTAAGTTATTTTGTATATATGAGTATTGTCGTTTAAAACGTTTATTATAACACTTTTACACAGAGAAACATAAATACAATCTCAGTACTAATAAAATACAAGGTTTGTAATCGCTGTCCGAGGCGGGGCTGTGTGTCAAAATGCGTGAACGGGCGGCAAAAACGTACTCTGGCGGGGCGCGCGAAGCAGCGCGTCGGTGAGTGAGTGAACGGTGAGCGAGTGCGGGACGTTTGGAAAAACGCGGGTAATGGAGCTAGCTACATACATCCTACAGTATTCATTAATCAGGACAGATTTGGTATCTATTACCTCAATACAATTTAAAACTTTTGGTGTAAATGTGACATTCACCTGACCTCTGCATGTCACGTTTTCACCCTTTACTTATCCAAGGTGTGAAATGATGTTGAACTTATATTAACAGTTACAACAAACTTAGGTCTTACTTTCCTTTAATTTGTTGTCAGTAGTCAAGAAACTTTTACAGTTTCCGCTTTTGTGCAATACTACAATGAAACATGATTGAACAGCCTGTTTCTTTATTTTGTAACTTGTAGAGAGTCAGAGTGGTTGTTCGGCACTCCGGCCGGTAGGCGGCAGCTGCAGGACTCTGCGCGGTTCGGGCGGCTGGTGGTGGCGGTGCTGCGCCGCGGACACTTGTTCAGCAGCCTCGACGCGGTGAAGGATGAGCTGGCTCATTCCGCCAAGATACTGGCACCCAATGGCTTCTCGGGTCAGGTGAGACTTTTTTATATTCTTTAAGCCAGTGTTGATGGAATTACTTGTAGGTTAATTTGTTGTTTCCCTTTAATATTAGACACCTCAGATTACCTGAGATTCTCATTACCACCTTGTGATTTTTCTTACAGCTACTGGTTACAATATAGGTTTGAGAAAGTGTCTCTAGAACTTTGCTACTATTACTACCTACCATTAGACAAAATCGTCTGTCTACAACATTCTTCTGTTACTACCGCTTGACAGCAATATTTTGTTCACTAGAATAGATGATCACCTTAGCAGTTATACTAAACCATGATGTTTTACTTTGTGTTCTTTATCGCGATATCTCATACCCATAGAACATCAGTTTTTGAGTTTCGATAAAAATTGTTGGTTAGTAACTCATTGAAGGCAAGTATCACGTGCGTATGCGTTCATACTATATATCCGTGTTCTAGTTTGGTAATATATAAAACGTAAGTATCTAATGTTTATTTATTCCTTAATTGGTCCACTATTACTATTCATTGTTTGATTTGTATTATTGGGTGTATAATGTGGAATTTGACCCTTTTACTAGATACCGTTCCTATCGCTGGGCAGTGACGTGGGCCGCAGGACCAGGGTGCACCAGGGCAGTTCCAAGCTATCCGGCGAGTATGTGGTGGAGGATGTAGACGTGGACGGAGCTACCCACCGCAGGCTTGTGTTCCTAGACAATCAGTTCCTCGTGCAATCCGAGGCCAAGCTTAAGACAGGTATGGTTTTTTGGTAAAATAAATTAATAATCAATTAAAAAAAAACCTAAAATGTTATTCACTTTATATATAGATAATTATGATTAATAGTACGATTTTTAACAAAATATTTGTATATTTTTCATTTCAGTTAAACGTAAGAACAAAGTCAAAACAGTGGTGGCATTTGGGCACATCTCCCTCTACCACTCGTTCATGTGTGTTGGGGCTCATCTGGCCGGCCCCAATTCCACTATCGCAGTATTGGGCCTGGGCGGCGGTAGCTTGTGCATGTTCCTACGGAAATGCTTTGAAAATGCCAGAATAATAGCAGTTGAACTGGACCCAGCAATGTTGGATGTGGCCAAGAATCATTTTGAGCTGGAGCTCGATGAACGATTGCAAGTTCAGGTGAAAGACGGTATAGATTTCTTGAGGGCAGAAGCTGATAATGGTAAGTGAAATGAATCTTATATAAATGCAGAATTAGATAATATCTTAGAGCAACTGACACAAGACCAACTAAGCAAACCTGGTAATATGGTAGCCAAACATCAGAGAAGCAAAAAATATACATTTTAAAAAAATACTTATAAATCATAATATACTTTCCTGAATGGCGTAATATGGATAATGTACTAGATTTATGTAGGTATATAAAATAAACCCCGTACTTTCAGGTGGGGTATATGCGGCTGTAATGTTTGATATGGACAGCAAAGACAGAACGCTAGGCCTAAGCTGTCCTCCACCAGAATTCCTTGAAAAAGAATCTTTGTCTCACGTTAAGACGATATTAGGAGAAAACGGTAGGTACAAGATTTGTTTATGATATTGGCTGTTTAAGTATATGAAGCGCTTGTCAACTACCTATTGACTTGCTGGTTCTTTTCAATTAGCTCGTAATTACTTTCTTCTGTATTGTTCAGAGCCCATAATTATTTCTCTGTCTTTGTTAGGTGTCCTTTATTTTTGGCTACTGTTATTATAATTCATCTTCAATAATTCCAACAGATTTATGTTTTCTGAATTTATAGTTCAGTGATCAGGATAACGTTGCATAAGATTTCCTAATGTTACATTGTTGTGCTCAATAAATGTTAGATTATTATTATGTAGTAAGCAGTAAGGTGTTCCTATATTTATTTTAACAATCTGATGAAATCAAATGACAAGATAACATTTGAAATTAGTTAAGATGTCCACATGAGATAAATATACACAAGGGTTTATCTGTATGGTTTTCATCCATTGTTTATTTACTAGATTGTATGTTGTATGTTATTACTACAAATCAATTTACGTTTTTTGCTGCTTCTTTTACGAAAAAGTTAATAAATGAGTCAAAAAAGCAACATAATATATATTTTATTAATAAGTTCAAAGATAATGTTATCACTTCTCATCATATTCGAACATCTTCCTCTTTGCTGTGATCAATCATTTTCATAATGTATAACATTATTTGTTTGTATTTTCAGGACACTTCATCCTCAATTTAGTATGCCGCGACACTCAGCTTCAAGCCAATATATTAGATACATTGAAGCAACATTTCAAGAATTTAGTATCTGTAAAGTTATATGAAGAGGTAAATGAAATAATATTCGCCTCGAACGGTAGTAAGGAGTATAATAAAATTGCACTCGAGACAGCAGCCAAGGACTTGAACGTCTTATCTAAACAAAGAAACCTTGTAAAGGAAAAATGTGTAGATGTAACAGATTTTTTACAGTCTGTCACTATATCATAGTTTCAAGTGTTTCCTTAAAAATGCATTAATTCATTGTTAAGTTACCTAGAGATGGTGTTATCCAATATAAAGAGAGCTGCAGTGTTAAAGACAAGCCATAGATCAGATCTCTTCCGACAGTGGATTACATTCACAGTATATTTTTATTCTATATGCCCTTTAAATCAAACTGTTACAGAGAAATATAGATATTGAGCTGTAGCTCCTATCCTCTTAAAGTGTTATTGTTAATTTTTGTAATGTGATCTAATAAATATATATAACATTATAATGTGTATATTTCTTGCTGTTGTAAAATTAGTTGCAAGTGATATTGTTTATTTTTTTCATTGTTGTCATATAATAACTAGTAGACTCAAGCGACTAGTAATAGCGAGGTCCTGGGTTCAATCCCTGGTTGGCCACTAATGGGTTATTCTATCTCGAAATTACCAATAGTGGCTTAGTTTAGATTGTGCTAGTTGTATGGTAATAGCACACCTCTATTCTATAATGGGACCTAAACATAATTGATGACGTGGAGCGTACTTCTCTGTCTACCTTTTCTGTGATAACAGGCGTGATGTTGCATCATATAGTCACGTTTATAGAAATGTCAAAACGGATGTACAAATTTTAATGACAAATTAAAAAATAAATTTAATCGTACAGTATAGTATTAGTCAGCACATCTATCGTAATATTATTTCAAATCACAAGTCTGCAGGTAATAGAGAACACATTAAAAATAAAACAAAAATAAAATTAGTTGCATTTAATGCCATTTCTTTGTTTACCGAACTCACACGACTAGTGTCCATTTCAATTCACAATTTATTGTCCCCATAAACACAACACACCGGCATTCTAGCAAACATCACCGCACAAATAAAAATTGTAACATGCTAACTATTAGGCTCCCTAATTTATCACAATTGGCACCTACAGAGGTCTAACAACGATACAAAATATCATATATATAAGAATAATTTAATCAATACATAATTGTTATTAGCAAAGGAAATAAATTACAATAGCTTAATACCGCTCTGAATTAATAATATTTCATACAAACGCTTTAGTGAATTTGTCTGGAATTAATGAAATAATATTTCCATTTAACAGATTTCCTTATGGTTATAGTACTTCAATTTGTGAAACACTAATAGTCTCGTGACTTAGACTAACTTTCTACGCTGAGTATCAGGTTTCAATAATTGGCAAGCATCTGTGTGCCTGTGACTGAGTTTCGTGTATTTTGAAATATAAATCTCTTATAATAAATGATCGAAAATAAAAATATTTATAAATTACCGTTGAATTTGTTAACTCTTATGGTAATGCTCTCCTTTCTCTGGACCTTAATCCTTCTCATTGTAAGGGAAGAACTGTCCAGCCAAGGATCGAGAATAGATAGTATATTTTCGTACTTATAATTACTAAAGAAGAGTTAAACAAATTTATCTTTGACTTTACAGCGAAAACATCCGTTTGTACGAAATATTTCCATATTTCTGGAACGGTTTGTTTGTATTCCGCTCAAAAAGCGGCACGAGATTAAGGGAAACAGGAATTGTGAGTCCTCAGTCCACATCAGAACACTTTTTTTAATATATTCTTCAGACTTTTCTTCTTCTTACCACCGTTCTCGGTGTCCTGCGGCTGGCCGCTCTGCGAGATCTCGGTGGATTCCGACCAGAGACTTCCTGTGGGCGATTCAGATGCGGCTTTCTTGTCTAATTTACCATTGTAAATTTGCTCGGCCGGCCTCATAACAGGACTTGGCGTGCTTCTCGCACTCTGTCTGCTTAAGGTTCTCAAGAACGCTGGCGACGACAGCCGTCTTGTTTTAATGGTTCTACTTTTTAAATTATTCAAGAAAGATCCATTCGTTTTTGGTAATTGCTTCTTAGGGGAATTCTCGATGAATTCTTTCGGTTCCGACACAGGAGCGAAATATTCACCTTCGTCTAGCGGAATTGGATTTTCATGTAATTTTCTAATGCTGTCTTGTCGCCCTAATCGTACATCCGATCTAGGTTCCGTTTCCTGGTGTCTATGAATAATAGAAGTTTTTCGCTTCCTATTCTTTCTCGCAATCTGCCATACACCTTCGTCTGAATCCTTGTCCACGTCATCTGTGGAGAGCCTCGCGATTCGGAAGGCTTCCTCGCTCGGCCTACGTTGCTTAGCAGATGGAGTTGCGTGTCCACTAACGCCTTCAACTGATTTTCTTCTAAATTTATCTTGCTTCTTTTTAATTTTCTTCGGAATGGGTACAACCACAACGGATTCGGTTTTTTTTCTTGTTGATATATAATATATTGCTACTGCAATTATTATGAGTTCATATACAACAAATTTAAAGAACGTCAAGTTTCCGAACCAACTGTCTCTTTCTTCCATTAGTAATTTAACTGCGATCGTCGCCTGAGTCAGTTGTTCCTGCATTTGCGTCATTTGTTCCAGATACTTTTGCTCTCTGTCGTTGCTCTTTCGCCGCTCCTCAGTCATTTGTATCACGGTTTTCTCGAATGACTTTTGCATCTCTTCCACCTGCTTTTTGTATCTCCTGCTGAGTTCTTCGAGATACTGGCCTGATAAGGACATGTTCCTCTCAAGTGTCTGAAATCAGAAAACACAACATTATTATGAGTAACGTAATGCGTCATTGTCAATAATACGGGTCTCAAAATTTAGTTTAGTATATTCAAATTTCATTCAGTTAGTCGCACTTTCTTTAGTGGTGTCCAAGAGTCCATCAACTGTAATGTCAGGGCGATTATTTTTAATGTTAATCGGAGATTTTTATGCTGAACTTTGGTGTAGACAGAGTAGCCATTAGACCATATTTCCACTAACTAAAGGGACATAGGTGTGGATTTGTTCGGCTTGTCTCGATTGGGGGATCGACACTTGGTAGAGATGGCGCTATTGTAAATTAAATCTCAAATGCAACCATGGCATATAACGTAAAAAGAAATACTATAAACCTAAGAATGACATATCATCTAATAATGATTACTAACCTTAACTCTATTTGACAATCGCAGAAATACAGACTCTTTCTGTATCGTCGCCTGCGCTTGATTTTGATTCACCGGCACCTGAGACCCCGCGGGGGCGGGGTCCACGGCCATCTGTTCAAAATCAGATATAAAGTTGTCGTTATCAATTAATGTCTGATCATTCACCTCATCGCCTGCAATTGCAGTCACTTCTTTTGGTTTTTCTGTGGTGGATTCAGTCTTTTCATTTTTATTGTCATTTTTCAATACGTCTTTTTGCTCATTTTCAACGTTCGCCTCTAATATGATAGTTATCTCTTCTTGTACCTCTGGTACTGAACTTTCTTCCAAGGCAATCTGGGAGTCTTCTTTTTTATCATATACGGTACTGTCGTCATCGGGCAATTCAATCGAAGCGCTTTGATTCATTTGTTCAGGTACAACAGTTTTCTCATCGGAATTGACAGTTTCATTCATTTTATCATCCTCGGGTTCATTATTTTTTATCGGCACTATTTTAATTTCTTGTTCTATATTTGTTTCACTTGCATTTGTCGGAAACTCCTCAACGGTCATATTAGTGGTAACATTCATTTCAGTCTCGAAACTTGTATTTAGAACAACCTTCTTTTCCTTTACGGCGAGTAAATTACAAAGCGCGGCTAAGTACTTTGGAGCGAACAGAGCATTCATATAAGCAACACGTTCTTCACCAAACTCTATAGTTTTTGTACTTTTAAAATCTAAGCCATATTGCTGGCATATACCTGTACATTTTAAAGTCTCGCGTAGGAACACTTGATGCACTAAACTGTTCAATTTGTCCGAGCTACAACTAAGTAATTCATATACCTCATTATATAAAGTTTCACTACAATTATCACACACTATAATATGGCTGGGAGAGCAACACCGTTTGTACATATCGTCCGTTGATGTATCGTTATGCTCACTGGATATATTCTTAGGAACTTCTGTCTTGACTAACGCTTGAGCCGCTTTCTTCATGATCGACATAACTGCATCTCTCGCAGATCCAAACAGATTTTTTGACGGTTCGGATTCCGCGGCGGGTACGTCAGGGACATCTATTATGTCATCATCTTCATCTTCATCAATGTGAGCAGCATGCTCAGAACTCTCCTTTTCTAAAACTTCAAATTCGGATGTTCCATACACTTTGAATAGCGATATTGGACAGTAATGTTCTGAACCATGGTGCGAGAGCATCTCAACTTTAATAAATTTTCCAAAGGAATGTGGATACAGATCAAAACTTTGAACATCTCTCATGTCTTGAGCCGTGAACTGACCGACACTGGCCCAGTCCCGAGTTGGGAACCGATCGCTGAAATACACAGCAATGTCTTTGGGAGTGGAGGAAAACAACTCAAAGTTGGCTATCTCTATTTTTTGCGCTTGTATAGCCTCGCAGAGCTCTACCACGAACCAAATACGGCTATTGCAAGTATTGAGCATATATTCGTCTCTGTTGGGAGACAGTATTGAACTGGGAGATCCAGCTTCCGGGTTGACAGCAACAACCTTGGCGCCGCAGGCAAGAGATGCGTAATTTTTTGATCGCAATTTTGTGCTTTTGCTACTAAAATTTGTATTACTGTGACTAGGTTGACTCGAATGATTTAACACGGTGTCCTGTTTTTCAGCTTCGGCCAATTGTTTTTGCGCCCACTCTGAGAATGAAGGTATATCCTCTTGTGGTGTTTCAGGTTTGACTGGAATGTTCTCTTCTCGTTCCTTTTCTTCTAAATGAGATTCTGTTACACTTTCCACGTCGGGTATAGGAATTGTACTCTGAAATGCATCCTCGGTTTGTCTTATTTCATGAATTGCCTTCGCCTTAACTGTAAGTCTCGGTGCCGTGGTTTCTTTGTCTACACTTTCCGTTAGTGTATTTAGTTCCTCCTTTGGATCTCCGTCCACGATGGCGAAGGTTTGGGTGTCATTGTGCTGCTCGGAGTCATTGACGTATAACAACTCATCAGCGCCCCGCAAGTCTAGTTTCGTGTTTTCTGTTAAGGAGATGAGTATCGGAGGCTGCCCGGTGTCAGGTAATCTGAAAGTTTGCAAAGAAATAAACAAATTAATGAAGGAATAATAACAAACTAAATTGCAATTTGAAATTCGAAAGATTTGTTAAAAATAACAATTTTGCGTTAAGTAAAACAATTATTTTTATTACTATCTCAAGGGCGTCTTCCAATGCTTTACTTTACACAATATCAGCGGGAAGTTAAATCGATTAGAAAGCAAGTCGAAATCGTTCAGGATTTTGGACGGACATCGGCAATAAATTTACTTAACCATAATTGGATATTACATTAAGTTATGAGAACTGACTTGTTATAATAAAATGTACAAGATATATGACGCGGCCATCAGAGGAGGCTCCTGTCCAGCAGTCACGTCTTATATTTTATTATTTATTATGCGTTTGTCATTAACCTAAAGACAAAAAAATCAGTTAAAAATCCTTATCTATTTACTAATTAAAGAACTCATATAAATGGTTAATCAGAAACAGAAACTTACTTACTTAGTTACTAGCTATATATTTATAAAAGTTACAAAATTAGCAACCATGAATTGAAATATGCAACAATTCCAATCACAGAGGCGAACATTTTGTAGAAACTGAAATATTTATTCTAAGCCGTCACAACATGGGCAGTTCGGTAGATCTCGTCCAATTGAAACAATCATTGCGTCAATTGGGACGATCGGGCCGAGATACGGGAACAAATGGAATGACAAAGGACGGAATAATATACACTGGGTAAGAGACAGGGGCCAAGTGACGGCGACAGGGTAGTGAAAGTAGCTTGGTGAACATGCAAGTATTGTTTAAGTTAAACCATCTTCGTACATATTTCTCTCATGATCTGTACGACTTCTCTATTATATATTCTCGTCTCTCACAAAGAATAATTGAACAAAATTAAGATAAATGAGGAAGCAGTGGTAGCCTAGTGGTTAAGAATTCAGCCTCTCATTCCGGGGGTCCTGGGTTCAAATCCATGGCGCGCACC
>DWME01004137.1:0-16823 GCA_018244795.1 Parelbella ahira ahira
TATTATTATTTAAATTAAATTTGTTTAATTTGAAAGTAATTATTAGACTGATTTGAGATAACAAATTAGATTAAATTGTTGTTGAATTAAATTATTATTGAAACAAAATATATATTTGTACCCATAATATTTGAACCCAGGACCTCCCGATCGGCAGTCGCGCTTGCAACCGCTTGACCAACGAGGCAGTTAATGTTTTAAATATTTTTTTCGACATGTATTTAGTATTTTATTTGAAGTACTTTATATTTAGTATTTGTAAAATACAAAATAGTTTTGTTACATTTTTTTAATAATTTTTCTTCAATGAATTCATTAATTCTTGGTGTCAGAAGTTTAGAAGGTGACAAAGATTCTTACTATGGATGTCTTATACCAGAACTAAGGAGAATGCAAAGAATTCTAAGCAGTTTGCAAATGGATAACCCTACATATTGTGATATATTGATAGAAGTTGTTAAAGAAAGTCTTAATAGGCGTTTTAAGAGATTTTATTATTTTTTATTAGGGGGCCAAAAATAAACATGGCACTATAGCATCTATATATTGATCCTTTTTCAATATGAAATGGGTGCCAAAAGTCAACAGAGAATACATTAAAGAAGTATTTGTTTCAGAAGTGGGAAAGATGAAACAAGAAGACGAAAAGAGTTCCCAAGTGCAACATACTGACTCTAATAAAAAGAAGGAAAGGGCTGAAATCTTATTATATTATGTTTGTTGAGGACTCTGATTCTTCAGTAGCCAGTGATAATTCTAATACGACAATAGAACTGGAAACGCTACGATATTTAAAATATGAAAACAATACTTTAGAATCCTTGAACAGATATCCAAATGTAAAAAAAAACTGTTCTTTAAATAAATAATACCTGCTTACCAAGTTTTGCACCTGTTGAACGACGTAACATCAAAGATGAACTCTTTGAACAAATACTTGTATTAAAATCAGTTAAATAAGGAATAGGGTATGTATATTATTTGGAAAACCTGTTTTGAAAATACGTATTTTGCATTTTGTATTTAAATACTTTTATTTAAAACTGTTTTGTATTTATATTTTAAATAGTGATGTAACAATGCATTTGCATTTTGTATTTAAATACTTTTACTAAACAATTTTTTTTATATCTATGTACTGAAATAGTTTTAGTGCTGCCGTGTCGGTAAAGCAGTTAGTTGCCCCCATTAAAAATAATAATTGTATTACTACTCGCCAATAGATGTCAGGAAGAGTCATATTTTTCAGTTTTCAGAAACAGTGCCTACGATTTTCATGAAATTTAGTACGCAGGGGGTTTTGGGGGCGATCACTCGATCTAGCTAGGTTTCATTTTTAGAAAACGTCGTTTTATCCCTGTTTTCAGGCAATGAAACACGGGTTCGATATCCTTAGAATACGAAGGTAAATTGCACCATCATCTACAAGATTATATTAGCTCAAATCGGGCGGTCCCGAAACCAGAAGATCCCGGTTCGAGTCCAGATATCTCCAGTCCGATTAATTATTTTCCCTTTTTTTAAACTTCTTCCTTTTGTGAGAAAAATTATTATTGCGTGGCCTTTATTAAAGCATCTAATTTGTATTTATAAAAAATAAAAGAAATACTGAGCTAAGCTGAGTCATCCTGATACTTTTATTAATCACTGTAGATAAATCAAAGTTACTTTTACGATTTCTTTTGCATCTACCCTTTCAGTTAAATGGTTAAAAGCAAGCAAAAGGAACCGTCGTTTTATTTCTAGGGATTTAATTTTCATCTTTGATCATTAACGTACATGTACACTGGCTATGGTAGGTATATGTAGACGTAGGCCACTTATAAGTTTATTAAGAGCAACGTAGCAAGAGTGATGTTTACTTTATTTTTGTGACTTTAATTTTCACCGTTAATATTTAGAGTCTGTGCACATATAGTGTATATGTAGACATAACCCACATAAAGGTTGGTTAACAGCAAGACAGCGAGTGATTTTTACTTTCTTTATAAGGATTTCATTTTCATCCTTATATAATAAGATCTATACGCATATATCTTATGTGATCTATGTGGAAACAGCCCACAGAGATGCTCATACGTTATGTACGTTAACAAGAGTACGAGCAGACAAACCTTCCGGCGAACAATTACGAACATGCTAATAGCAAGTAATATCCTCATCAGCAGGTACATACCTACTCACGTCCATGCCTTATCACAGATCGCCACGCCGTATGTAGGACAAGTGTTTGTCAAAACCACGGTCACAATCAACTAGTTTATTTACATATCACTGAATACTATGCACATGCATACAGTTAATTGGGTGTTTCTGTGTGATGTACAATTAAGTGCGTGTTTTTTCAATATTTCGAATAATTTTAATATTATTTTCCTGTGATGTTTACATGTTCTTATCTATTCCCTTCAGGTCGTGCAAATACGTAGGTGATCTTTTATTATTTTTGCTAAACTGCAGTGCAATTTGTCACGTCGTCAGCAGCTCTCATGGAAATTTGTTATTTGTGGACCAAAAAATATTATTGTCATTATAATTTTTTTTGGCATACAATACTCACAAACACATATTATATAAACGAAAACAAATAGAAACATTAATGCAATTCATTTACATTGTCCTAGCTTTCAGATTTTGGATAATAGCAGAACCATGTCTCGTGTCCGAGGAGCCACTGCGCTTATCACTGCTGCAGTTATTTCGATAATTAATACCAAATTTAGCATTGTTCGCTTCCGATTTGAAACTACCCACTTTTTACCCTAAAATGTTACATGAACACTAGGTACTAAAAATAAATTAATGTTTATTATTATTAATAGGTCTGTCACCCCTGATCTCCAGTAGACTGTAACTACCTACAATTATTTGAAATTTAAAAGGCTATTTGTCGCAACACATATTACCAGGTAGCCTTCGTATCTTCTGCAGCTAGAATATCAATACTATATTATAATATTACTACATTACTATATTAAATAATCGACGTTAACACACACCAAAGTTTTCTCGAAGTGGGTTTATTACAATCAATGCGTTTAATGTTCGGTGCGGTCGGAATTTATCTTGACTGTGGAGTGTTACGTCTTGATCACCGTGACCACCGTGTATGGAACTGGGTCGAAATATTTCAATGTTTTTACGCTTATCACTAAACAACCGTGGTATGCAAATGTGTGATTTCCGTCTTGTTGACCGCGACTGTTGGGTCCGTAAGAGAGCGAAATATTATATGCAATTATATATACTTAGGAATTTATATTAATTAGTTCATTATATGTCTGGTTGTTGCAAAAACCGTTCCTACTTTGATATAGATGGTACACGTGATATTGCCCTAAAATATTGTTAACTATGGCTATTTTATTGTATACATTATCATTATATAATATAATATCACATTGTTTAAAAAATATTTGTATTTTGCTCTCATATTATTTTAACTTTCGCATCTAACGTCAGATCGCTACGGTTGTTCTATTTTCAAATAGGTAAGTATTAGGCAGCCAATAAGTGGATATTTTAACCAAAATCTAACCCTTGATTGTAGTCCATATATTTTTCTATAACATATAAGTTTATTATTTTCGTCAATCTTTAATTTATATGTAAGCACATAATTTCGATGCAAGACTAGCACGCGTGTCTAATTACCTCATAATGTATAGACGAATACTTTTCGTACACTTTATTTTTATATCCCCTCATGTTTAAGTACCGAAATAGTTTTAGAAGTAGGTATATCTGGCAGATTCAGTAGTATATTTTTATGGCAGCTTCTACGTATCACAGTAATTTCTCATAACAATAACTTCATGGAAGCAGAGTGCGGCGTGTTATCAACATTATTGTACGTGGTGCACTCGAGCTGCGCGCCAGACAATGCCTCTTTATTTGACAAGGTTAAAGACACAATCTCCAATAGATTATCTGTATTCTGTACATAAATATTATTCTTATTTATACCCTTTATTTGTACATCAGACACCAGAGTTTGTAAATTCTTTCTTCTGCAAGACTCTCTTTCATGCAAGCTGATGAAAAGCCAATTTATGGAAATTATACAGTTTTGGATTTGAGTAATACGTTTAAAGTTTTTAACCCAATTGTGTTTCAATCTCAAATTGGAACAGCGGTCTAAGCTACTTTCTGAAATAAATAAGAAGTAAATATGTATTCTGGGATACTTTATTTGTGAAAGTAATTAAGATTTTTATTATAGGTAAATTGTTATAATATACTCTAAACAATACAAGTCCCGCAATGGTCCAAATTCGCCTTAAACGAGAACTGGTGGAAGAAAAAAAAACCGTAACATCACGCCTGTAATCCCCGAAGGGGTAGGTAGAGGAGGTTAGTACACTCCCACGGTTCACCAGTTACGTTTAAGTCCCATAGAATAGGTGGTGAGCCTATTGCCATACACCGGGCAGTTCCAGACAATACAATTCCAGACTCTGAGTCACTACTAGAAATTCTAAATCAGAAAATTGGTCTCACTCTATAATTCTGAATATTCTAAATTTCTGTTCTTCGGCAGGTATGACCAGCCCATTGCCACTTCAGCATACTAACCCTTTGAGCTATGTTTGTGACCTTGGTTCTCTGTCGAATATTTCTGTTTCATTTCTGATTGCATCTTTCAGAGAAACCTCGAGCGTAGCTCGCTCCATAGCTTGCTGAGCGACTTTGAGCTGGTGGATAAGCCGAACTGTGAGTGTCCACGTCTCAGCTCCGTATGTCATAACTGGTAGAACGCATTGAAAATTTAGTTTTCAAACATTGTGGTATGGATGACATGAAGACTTTACGTAGATTACCAAAAATATACCATGCATCTAAAATTCGCAACCGGAAAGAGCCTCAATAAAAAAAAACTGGACCAGAGTGCGTCGGGACTGATGGTTTTCCAGCCAGGAGTTATATCTTAAAAAATGTACCTAGGTACGCAATATAACGATAGACATTTTTTTGCAGCTAAATTTTAAACAAATAAAATAATTATGTCGTGAGATATCAAACTGCCCTGAAACTGGATTTTTAATCATTTCCACGCGTATTATAACAATTACTGTTGTATAGAAGAAAAGTATGTACATATGTATCTAATCTTATTTATAAAATAGATAAGACTAACACAAATTTCGTTTATCAATCGCAGACAGTTCAGACGATCGGTAAATAAGCATAAGATAGTTGATAAGTCTGATGTCTGGATGAGACAGTAAATAAAAGATTCTACCTTAATCTATCTTGATTAAATATCTTGCAGGGAACTCTCTTAGCTCGATTGTACATGCAATTCCGACGTACAATAATATAGGCATGAGAATTTTGATTCTAAAACAAAGCTCAAAGAAAATGAAAAAACGAAAACAATATTTTTTTTATAGTATTTTATCAAGACAGTGCAAACCTATTAACAAAAACATCATAATAGGAAGTGACAAAAACGTCTGTCATCACGAACGGCGGGAAAACGCGCGTTGTCAAATTGAATTCGTTCGGAAAGTACAACCTTACAGTTTTAAACTTCAAGTTATTAATATAATTAAACGTAAAGCCTATCGATTCGTTAAATGGAAAGTGTATTACACAATCACGTGTGTATCGACGCACGGCTAATTGTCATGCAGCCGGCGGCAAACGCAGCACGTAACTAGTCTGACCCAGAATACCATGTTACAGCACGGTGCCTGTGACGTCACCAAATCTCTACCCACCTTCGCTTACGTTAGGTTTAATGATATAAGGTTTCAATACAATCCTTGAATGGGAAGCACGACTACTTAAAACTATCGCTTTCTAACAAAGCGGAGTAAAATCAGCAAATATTACGAGAACTAAATTGTATAGGGTCCGTACCAATCTAGATGATTTAACCAATATGACTGTGCGCGGCAAGAAACTTATGTCAATACCAAATCAGTGAATACCTATTGAGAGAGTTCAGAACGAAATACGGCAGCTATTATATGGGAATATAAATAATCCTTTATCAATTTTAATAGCTCGCCTATTCTGCTATAAACTAGCAATTTAAACAAAGCCGTTTTTCAGTTTAAAATATCTGTTACAGGCGAAGCAATCCACCATCGCGAGGAGAGTGTATATTTCTCAAGTTATTTTGAAAAACATAATTATCAAATAACCGTATCATTCGCTTCTCGCTTCGTATTCGATTGTTAAATATTTGTAATAGCCGTATCATAATATTACTTAAATTTGCTAATGTAATTTCCTTGCGGAATAAAGTTACTTCTATGTACGTAACATCACGCTTGTGATCGCCGAAGGGATTGGCAGGGGAGTGAAGTACACTCACGTGTTTCACCAGTTACATTTACGTTCCACCATAAAACAGATGTAAAGTAAGTCACCATACACCAAGCAAAGACCCAAACTCCGAGTGCCGACTGGTCCACGTAGTAGAATGTGGTGATCACTGAGTATGGATATTTGCGATACGCTAAGAGTCGTCAACGTGCTGGTGATGTTGAAGGAGAGATCTATTTGTGCTTTTCTTACAAAACCCCATATTCGGAAAAATTTTAGCGGGAAGTTTTTTAACATTTTAGACGTGCCCGTTATAAAGGAGAGAATCGATCAGAATTATTGTCCATTATTATAACGTCACGTCAGAACCCTTACGTTGTAGGTAAACATAAAGCTTTGCACATAACTCAGCTTAGATCTTTCTTTTTATATTAGTTTAAGCGCGTTAAGAAAACGAGGGTAAGATATACTTTTTTATACAAATATTTTCACATAACTCATGTTAGATCTGTAGTCTCTTTTTATTTTGGTCTTAGAGTGTATAGAAAGCAAGAGCCAAGAGATGATTGTCACCGCAGCACCCCTGACAACTTGATCATCTAATTATCTCTGATTTATTGTTCAGTTTTTGCATCGTGTTTATTGACCGTTACCGGCATTCATGGAAAACAAAATCCTTCCGCTTCCTCCCCGATTGCCACCGTTACCGATTTTTTGTAAGGACACTTCCGGTTGCGGCTGAAATCTAGTGATTAACTAAAATATGTACGAGAACGTTTTAATACTAAAGAAAATTAATGTTTTTTTTGACGCTCTCTGCCTACCCCGTAACGAACTTGGCGTGAAGATATGTATGTGTGTAGGTACGTAACTTTTAGATACATAAACATCTAAATCTTACATTAAACATGTGTCAGATATCGATATATAGATGTCAAGTAAGTACATTAAAAATTTCTCGACTGCCTCGTTGGTCGAGCGGTTGCAAGCGCGACTGCCGATCGAGAGGTCCTGGGTTCAACCCTCGGGTCGGGTGCTATTGGATTTTTCTAATTTAGAATTTCTAGTAGTGACTCGGAGTCTGGAATTGTGCTAGGCTCACCACCTATTCCATTGGACTTAAACGTAACTGGTGAAACGTGGGAGGGTACTACACTCCTCTACCTACCCCTTCGGGGATACAGGCGTGATGTTACGTTAAAAAATACATACATACGGGGATACAGGCGTAATGTTACGTTAAAAAGTACATATATGTATTTTGATAAGATACTCAGGTGTACACAAACCTGTACACGTTCATTAATTATGGGTACATACATTTAATTCCGCTTGTTTTTATTTAAGGGTGGGTAGAGACTAGGGATTTCTACTGGCTCCTGACAATGTACCTTCGCTTCTTCTACTTTCATTACAGTCGGTATGTATGTATGTTCGTTTCAGTTAAAAGTGGGCGAGACATCCTCCTCTTATCGGATATCCTTACTTTAATATGTAGAAACACGTAACTACTGTTGTTGTCATTAATTGAGTGAGTATTACTAATATTTTCTAATTATTTATAAAGAGTCTTATAGGAAAACAAAAAAGTATTATTTTTTTTCTGATATTTTATAAGGAAAACTTTTACAGGAAAACGTAAAAATTAAGTTAACTACTATATATGTAACATGGTTTAAACTATACAAATAAAGCATTTTAGCCACGTTTATATATTTAATCAATAATATTGATTAACAGTTTATAAACGTCAAATAATAATCTTATTCCGCGACTCTATGGATACCTATTGAATGTTAGTGAACAATGGCAATCATTTATGTACCTATCTTTATTTAAAGTTTTTGCTCTTATCCGCAGTTATAATGTACAAAAAAACAACAATATAAATAGTACTGTGTTACTGGTTTTAAATCAGTAAAATACATTCGTCCTTATACTTTCCTTAGTCAAAAAAATATTATTATATGGTTTTTTTTTCGATATTACGTTCAAAAAATATATCTTGTTTTATGTCATTCTCGTCATTATGTCAATTCGTTTATTGTGAAAAGGAGTTACAGTTTTATAGACTTGAACTCATAGTAAAAAACTCTCCATATTCCACAAAACTCACATACAATTTATGTTTGACAGAAATATTAATGATTCAACTTAACATTATCCATTTGTCGAGGGGTGCAAAATCAAAAGCTAAATTGGTTTTTTACCTTATAAAATGTCAGAGCAACATTTAGCTGTTCCTTATAAAAATATTTCCCTATTACATCCATTAAATCCGTAAATAATACAATTAGCATTATTTCATTAAACTAGTTTCAATGATAGAAAAAGACTGGATTTGTAATATTAAAACTAATAATATTTATAATCGTACACTTCATCTTAATATTAGGCGCCTACCAATAATAACATAGCAATTTAATCGAAACTACATTGCTATTCCATTCCACCTTTCTTTAATTATTATATTTAAATATTTATACTAAAAGGGGGCTAGTTAAACATATTAGTATAACGAGTTAAACAACTCATTTATTAACTTGTTCCAACCGTCAAAAGACTGCGTAATCAAAATTACATTAAACTCACATTCGAAAAAGTACATAGTTACAATCTTGAAACGCGTCGAACGTTTCAAGATTGTAACTATGTACTATATCTGTTAAACATGTAGGTATATAGTTAATTGTTTGTAAAGAACTAATCACAAATCTGAAAGCTGCTAACTGTCTGTCCACTGGGCCTGACCATCAGGCTGTACGTACAACTCCACAGTGTTAGAAGCAATAAAGCCCGTAACTCCAAGTGTTGTTACTTGTTAGCATGAAAACTCATTCGTTATTCATAAATGTATAAACATTGCTAATCCAACGTTTGCGGAGTTATTTTCTTTTAAATTGAATATTGACTAAAAGTTGTCCAATATTGTAAGTATAAGGGGCAAATTCTCAAACGAACTTTTTTCTATAAAATTGGTTAATAGGCATACATGTAAGAAGACTTAGTGAAATGTGAAACGTGAAGGTATATGTATACATAAGTAAGAAAAGAAATTTTGTAATAAAGAATGTAGGTTAAATTATCGATTGTACACGCATCTTTCCGGCCCTACGAAAGGGCATCCTGCATATTACTCAACATGTTTTAACGTTTTCCTTCCTTATGGTGTCGATCGACACAAGAACTTGACCCATTTGTGCTAAGCGAGTCACTCTGACCTTTTCGCTATGCGAAGGCCAGATAGCCCTCTGTTTATGGTCTCCTCCATTTAAAGGAATATAAAGTACACGCCCATTTAATATTTGTTGAAGTATAGTAGGTACTTGTGCATTAAATGGTTTATATGTATCTATACTTTTACGAATAGAAAGTGACTACCGCTTACTCTCCTGAGAGAAAATACATCCTTGTACTATTCAATAGTACCTACGTACATTTCAAAGACATATCTGTGAACAATATTAACTGGAAGAACTGACACCAACAAACCTAATTCTAAAGTCATTTTACAGAGAGAGAACCGGTCCTTTCAAGTAGTCACTGACTGTCGAATTCGAAATCTCTCAATGAATTCATGAGTTATTATGTGCATATTTGTATCAATTAGTGCCTTTATCATGTTTTCATCAGTATCAAACGGCCTCCCAGATCGTGGTGTATCTTCATCGACAAAAATGCCAGTTGGAAATTTTGCCAGCCAGCTCAGACACCGGTGTTTTCAGTGCATCTTCTCCGTACACGTCTGATATTTTTCGCTTGTATAAAATTTATAATTTTCGGTAATGAATAAGGGAAATATATGTATAGCACAATAGTAGCACAGTGTACGATCCGCGACAGTATCGCGCGATTGTACAGCGTTAGTTGCGCAAGCGTATTGCTATTAAATCGCTACAAAAAGTCACCTTGGCCGACCTCCGTAAGTCCTCTGACGAAAGAAAAACCAAATACAGGTATATTGAAGAATATTTGAAAAATTAATATTACATTATGACTAGATGATTTTAGAGTCGAATTTAGTATGAAATAAACGGTGACCTCACATAAAGCATAACATTCAAAAAGCCTTGTCTAATGATTTTTTGGGATAAGTTGGCAATTATTCACATAATTTATAATATTAAAGTTAACTATGTAATTATTCTGAACCTTTTATACGCTAAATCGTCTTTCAATAGATAAATTGTATAAAATTTAAAGTATAATAATAAATTATTGTTCATCGGGGACCTGTGTTCGTAAATGGCCACCCTCTCGAAATTGTTTCGGAGTACACATATCTCGGGCAGATGTTGTAGTTAGGTCGAAACAGTTTTGAGAGGGGGCCAAGAGGAGGATTCAGCAGGCTGGGCAACATTTGGTAAACTACATGGAGTCTTCTCGTCATTCATACCGCAGAGTTTGAAAACTAAAGTTTTCAATCAGTGCGTCCTACCAGTCATGACGTACGGAGTTGAAAGGTGGACTCTCACGGAACGCCTAGTCCACCAGTTCAAAGTCACCTAGCGAGCTATGGAGCGAACTGTGCTCGGGGTTTCTTTGAAGGATAGGATCAGAAATTATACTATCCGACAGAGAACCGACAACCGGTGGAGTAGGCGAGTTCTGGAGTAGAGACCGCGGCTCGGGAAACGTAGTGTAGGACGCCCTCCGGCCCAGTGAGATGACGATCTGCAAAAGCCTGCAGGCAGATGCTGGATGTGACAAGCCGAGGACAGGGCGCGATAGCGCTCATTGGAGGAGGCCTATGTCCACTACTGGACTGAGATAGCCTGATAATGATGATGATGATGATGATGATGATGATGATGATGACGTGATTACGTACGAAATTAACGACTAGAATAATATGTAATACATCAAAAACAATAAATAATTTATTGTAATTGTAAAACGCTATAAAGTAAATTACGACAGACACGCACGTTGGTTCTAACATCACGCCATTTTATGCTTGCGCAAAAAGACAACACGTCTGCAACGTCTTTAAACTGGCACAAAAGGTATGTGTTCACAACTATTAGCCTATTTGATAAAAAGTCGATCTGTGGAACGACGATGCGCGTCGAACATTGGATTGCGTAGTCAAAACAAAAACACATAACGAGAATTTCTGTATAAAAAAACCATTGACAGAAAGATCATCACATGAACAATTATAGAAGTGTTAGAAAAGAGTAATGCTTGAGGAATCAATTGCGTCTGAACGATTGTATGAGACGAATACCGATGTAAATCGCTGCTGTGAAAGCAACAAGCCGCACGCCCTTCACGATATTAATCTGCGCAATCCATTTGATATAGGAGGCATTATGAATAAATGTCGGCCATTCGCTATTGGCTACATCTTCGTATGTCAATGCTTGTGGTCGAAAAGAACTCATTAAATGAAGATACGCGGTATTACCCGCTTCCAAGGCTGCAGCAACATCGCCATCAGCGAATATATCCAATGCGCCCCACTCTAATTTTTTCGGACACACCCCATTTCTTAATACACGTAACGCTACATAATCCCCACAGCGTGGCACGAATACGTCGGAAATGTTTGTTTCACGGTAACTAAGTGGATTTGCTGCTTCTTCCCCGAAAAGTCTCACCAATTGTTGTAACACAGCTTCTTTAAGGTCCTCTTCATTATCATCTCTAACCATTAAGTATCCCACTATAGAGGGAAAATGCTCTGATTTACCAGTAGTTGACAGTTTTGGCCTCTGCATTGCCCAAAGTATAGGGCCTCGTACGCTTAGAATATCTCCGCTGTAGCCTTGTTCTCTCCAAAAACTTTCTTCATATTGAACCATGAATTTTTTAGCTCTACCTTGTTTCATGGCTTTTGCAATGGCCGCTTCCTCTTCTGATAATAAATTTGGTTCCACTTCAATATCACGTAATTCGTCAGGTTTCAAAGCCATAGCAAGCAAATTACATATGTAATTTGTTTCTCCTTTAATTGCCGTTAAAATTACTTGTTTGTTAGAATATGTCCGTATTTCTTTTATACATTTGGCTGAGACTATAATTTTGGAAATATTCTGTTGCAATTTGTTAGCTATGTGCTTTCTACAGTATCCCAAGAGCTTTTCACGAAACCTTGTGTTGTACCCACCTAAATGATTCTTTACACTATTTGTTCTATAGCATTGATGTAAATAAAAAAGGACAGAAACTGTGTTTGAAGACACACCACATACAAGTCTAACCATAGTTCTCATAATTGCTCTTGAAGTTGGAAAAAGTAGAGCGTCACAAATATGTCTCTCCATAGTTGTCTTATCATAATATAGAAGTTTAAGTCTTTCAGAGACTTCATCTACTCTCTTAGTTTGAAAAAGTTCTTTCATACTGTGGTCTAGAACCGTTTGATATTGATTCAATTCGAATCTTTCGAGGAAATTTAAATAATCAAAATCATGAAAATCATTTGGACAAGGTACAGTTTGTCCGTTACTATGTTCAAAAAGTTTATTGAAAGGGGATGTGTCATTTTCTGGAAGGATAATGGACTCTGGTAGAAAAATATTAAATTCTTTTCCGAACACAGCAAGATAATGTCTCGCTATATTGTCAATCAATTCTTTGGCATTTCCTTCGAATGAATACGTATTTGTTTCTTCGTTTTCCTCTTCCTGAAATCCGACATTGCATTGAGATGTGGTTTTTGGTTTCGTAGGTAAATCCAGAACAACTATATTAAGGGTGTCTCCGAATGTTTTATTGAGCTTGTGAGCAGTAACGATACCTGGAAGACTACATCCTAGAACAATGATATCCGCCTTTACACTTTTGTTTTGATTCTTGTCCTCCCATGACACTCTTGATTTCGCCACCATTGATTTTAAATGTCACTGACGATTTGAATAGATTAGTAAAACGAAATGAAGTGATTAGATAAATATAGATTTGGTGAAATAGTGATTTGACGTTTGACCCGACGTCATTTGAAATTGTCTTAACTTTTATTACCGTGTAAGTATAATTATATTCTATATAAAAGGTTCTTACAAAAAGTATTATACTAATGAAAGTATAAAAAAATTAAGGGTTGATTAATTATTATAATGTAAACTTTTAGCCATCAATAAATATATGTATGTATGTCTTTCACTTGATCAAATGTGTCTTTGCTGCTTTAATAGATAATAAACTGTTTACAGTCTAATTGAACCCATTTATTTTAATGCTTGTGTACGATATATGTACGTTAACGATTTCAGTTATTTAACTTTATTTGCGGCATTTTGAGAGGAAATTTTAGTTGTGAGACGTCAATCTCTAATTGATAGAGGCAAAATAAGCATTTCAACATTGGACTTACTTATCGACACCTTTAATAAGTACATTACATACTGATTCGACATCCACCGTACTGTGTAATTTGATTCATAATATGGCTACAAGACGAAGTGCCGTAAAGGAATCCATTAAGCATGAAACACGTTATCAAATAAAATGTGCTTTTAAATGTTGCTGCAATGTTTGTTATGGCTAATTTATTTAACCATAATATGATGTATAGGTAAGATCTAAAACGTTATGCAAATTTAAGGTTCTTGAAACGCCCATATAAACTTTACATTTTATTCATGCTTATACATATCTTTACGCCAGGTCCCTTACGGGGTAGGCAGAGAGTATGGTATACATATTCGTACTTCTAATTTGTTATTAAGCATTTCACATTAGTCTGCCAACCCGCACTTGGCCAGCGTGGCAGACTATGGCCTTAGCTCTCAATATGAGAGGAGACCCATATTCCAACAGTGGAATGACAAATGGGTCGATTATTATTATTATTATTATTATTTCACATTAAATTAAATTACAACTTCTTGAGGATTCTCTTTACGATAACAAATATAAACTACTTTATGAGAGAAGTGAACAACTATTAATGGAATATAACGTGTTGTGTAGCCGTTTCTATATATGGCTTTGTGATGCGTGGAAGTCGCATTCCTGCTTCCACCTGGTCCCCTTTGATGTCAGTTCAACGCTACATAATTCCTATAATCCAGGCAGCAAATCTCATTACCATTCCGCGTTGGACTGCGATAAAACAAGGTTTTGATGAATTAAAAATGACGTATATATCACAAAGAAGACTGAAGCATGTTAGACACATTGTAAACTAAAAAACAAACATATTTGTTAAAATTCTATTGATTATTCTTAAACAAAAAACATTGCATAATGATAAATAGGAATATTGTGGAAAGACAAGGCTTCGAATAAGCCGAATACTAACTAATGCTGATTGCATTGATACTAACACACTAACTGGACTAATGTTACCCTGTGAGCCCTAACTCTGCAATCCTGTCTGAGGTCAGTTGGGGATGTCCATGGGCGTGCTAAGTGCCAGTGGGCTGGTCACGTCATCTGTCGCAAAACCTGTAGCCGCTGGAGCAGACGTGTTCTGGAATGGAGACCGCGACTTGGCAAACTTAGTGTAGGACACCCTCCAGCTAGGTGGAGTGACGATATACGCAAAGTGCTTGGCAGTGGTTGGATGCGTAGAGCAGAAGATCGAGCTCAGTGGCGTGCCATTGGAGAGGCCTATGTCCAGGCAGTGGACGATAACAAAGTGTATGTGTGTGTGTGTGTGTGCCTGCATGCCTGCGTGCGTGCGTGCGTCCGTGCGTGCGTGCCTGCGTGCGCAAACCGGTTTTTTACCAGCATAAAAAACAGTAACAGACTCGTCACTTAAGCAGTTAGCGCCAATTTTGTCAATTACTTTAATTTCTTTTTCCTTTAAAGTCAGTTTTATTTCAAATTACAAGGTGTCTTACAATATCATTATCAATAATACAGTGAAAACAAAAGCAACGTATAATTGCGTCAGTCTGACGTAACGTCGCGTCGCTGCCCTGGCCGTGATGGTGGAGGTCATTACCGTGTGTCAGTGTAGCGCGACTCACCCACGGTGATCATTTGACCGTTGAAAAGTAATATAATAATATTTTAATTACATAACACGCTATATTTAACTGACAGGGTAGAGAGAGCTGTGTGGTACTTTCAATTTTGCTAGTTGTCATGGGACATAAAACATGTCCCATGAAAAATGGCGTGAGCATGTTAACAACGGACACAAATCCACGTCTACACTACACATCGCACGAAATCTACGATTTATCTAATACTTACAGTTGTAGCCATTCGGTTTCAATAAATTTTAAATTGAACCGGTATATAAAGTAATTATATATAGCAAAAGAGTATGATATATCGCATCATATTGAATATTAACCAATGAGTTAATCTTAAACTAAAATGAGCCGATTTATGACATGTTTATTATTCGTACTACTCTGTAGCCGTTACATGAATACGTAGATGTATAAGTAAGTGGTAAAAATCATAAATTTGTCAATAGCACAGAATTGTACACAGATATGACACAAATATTTTGTTTGGTTGGGACGATCCAACACGAAGCTCTAAACATTAATAAAAGCCAAGTAGCCAATAAGGTTGCAAAATTTAATAATATAATTATAACTCGCGGGTATGTCATCGCTCAATGTATGATCAATAAAGACTGTTGTTTATTTGTAATAATAATATTACAATTGCAAATGATGAATTATCGAAACGCGCAAACCTATGTTGTAAGATTTTGTTCACGGGTTTACGTTTCAATGTTGCCAAGCGAGTTCCTTTGCGATCGTAAAGTATTTCAAAATGACAATAGGTACGTACAACTGTGAATTTATGAGCGTCGTAATTTTTTTACCAAATACATATATAATTATGGGATTATGTTATGATTTCTTTCTTTTATTTTCATTTAGCATCAATGGCTGTGTCGCCACCGGAAGCTTGTGTAAACTATCCTTGTCAAGAACATCATATAAGCAGGGAGGAAAATGGATATTGTCTAAATACTTAACAGTAACAGTGCGACGGTAATTCCTGTAGATGATATGACATTCCTTAAATGAATAACTATGTTATATATATATATATAAAAGTGAATATTAACAACTGGCATTTACGATAACCGCACTCAAAACGTACTGACTGAGATACGGTCTGTGATGTAGCAAGAAAGTTTCGAATATACTTATTTATTCTTGTATTGAACAATTGTAACATTTTATTCAGAGAAAAGTTGATTAATCATTTCTTTCTTACATCCATCTAAGAAGACAACATCTAGTGTCAAGCCTTTTTATTAGCATCTGTTTGGCACGGTTTCGCAATTAATAAAGCTTGGAGTACCACGCTGAACCAGCGCAATTATTGCAAACGTTCCACTGTATTTGAACACTCATCAATGAAAGGGAAAATGATCAAGATTAGTAAAACCTGTTACACGTAACACTGTGGAATTGCGGTTGCTGAGGGAATTGCTTTTTGTATTGTGCCAGTCAGAGGCAGTTATCTAATGGCTAGCTAGACATTTAACTCACCATCGTCCCCTTGACGTAAGACGTGATAAGCTCCTAATAATAAATAATAATCGACCCATTTGTTATTCCACTGTTGGAATATGGGTCTCCTCTCATATTGAGAGGGTCAAGGCCATAGTCTGCCAC
>DWME01004138.1:0-16823 GCA_018244795.1 Parelbella ahira ahira
CGACGATAAATCAGTTGTGTCTATACTATAAACATCATTCGCTAAAACTCCCTAATATATTTTACTCAGGCTCCCTTTTATCTCGCTCTAATTCGAACCAAACGACACTCTTTCCGAACGCAACATCTTTGATGTGACTAATTAAATATTGATTAGAGAGAAAATAAAATCTAATACATTCTAACATTATGGCGCGCTAAATTTAGTGTTTTTAACCTGTGCGATGTCTACGGACGCCGGCTGTTCGGTCGATAAATCTTTGTTTGTGCAATATATTCGAAAGTTAACTTTATAGAAATTAAAAATGCATTCAAGATAGTACAATTTATTATTGCAATTTTACGCAAAAATTAGTCTATTTACCAAGAGTTATTTTGAATACTACAGTAGTTGAGCACATTACGCCTCACACTTATGATCGATATCTAACACTATAATTACTTGAAGATCTCACTTACTTAATTACTAGAGTTATAAATGGTATTTAAATGAAAAACAAATTCCAATATAATTATCAGTGCGACATTCGACCGTTTACAAAAGACGCAAAGACATTTTCAATAACACAATAGCTTCTACGCTTATGTTTTACATGACATGTTCATGACATGTTCTCCCGGTCTACTATAGCCTGAGGGGCGCACAAAGCCGAAGTAGACATGACATAGCAAAGACTAAAACATGACTTTCATTGAGTGTATGCATATACCTTATAATGAATAAACGAATTTGAATTTGAATGACACAATGTGATAAAATTACTCACCACAGCTGACCTGTACGTCTGTTTGTTCATTATAACATATTATGTATAATGAAGTTAACTAATTTAAAGATATCGCAACGGAGAAAGCCGTACAGTCCTTGACATATGAACAGTAATACAATTTAACTGTATTAATTACGTTCTCATTGTTCGCACTTATATTTATTAGGCAAGACATGTAATAGAACAAATTTTAGAACCTTGTAAGTTATCTAAAATATTTAATCTTTTGTATATCGAAGTCATATATTTTATGAACGAATGAACACAATGGATAAAAGTGCCTATTCATTTCGGAAAATATCACAATTATGTATTTGGTTTTTTTCGGTTACAAGGCCCAGTTCAGATGTTATTAATAATAATAAACGAATAGTATAATGAAGAGTTTCTACCGCGTCTGTTTGTGCGTACGTAGATTTTTGGAATTGTATCCAGCCATAGCAACTTGTTGATGTCTGATGACAGTTTGGCTTTAAATATGAAACACAAGAAAACACAAAATTCAATGATATTTCGCTTCACATGGATTTCACTGGATTTATTTTGTTCATTCCCAGTGTTGTTATTTACTTTCGTAACTACTGTTACAACCTTACTATTAATGAACGATTAAAAAAATAATGTGAAAATGTATCTTTCAGCCCCCAAAAGATTTATAGGACTGCAACCAGATTTTAAAGCGCGAATATCTTGAAAGAATTTTGTAATATTTACTCGAATTATTTGTACACACATGTATGTGGTTTTATACATTATCGATACAGTGTTGATTGTTTTGGTATACTTTTCTGATAACATCGTATAACTTTATTACACTACTCGTTTCCGAACAGTTTTTGATACTATTATTTTTAAATTATCTAGTTTGAGACATATTTTATCTGTGCTAAATATTAGTTTAAAGTTAATCTGTGCTTCCTGCATTTTTTTCGGTTAGATTATTTTTGTCAATGGCAAGTATTGATTTTTCCGCACGTTTATAAAGTTATTTGCAATATTAGAACGTAAACAAGCTCATTTTGTCTGTTATAACTTTCGTGACAGTATCTTAGCCTGTAACAAAAATTCAATATTTAAAATGAATTGAAAAAACAACAATTGGAATATTCGTTTTTAATAATAGAGCAAGTTTAATGTTTTTAATGCTCTATAACGGTTTTGAACAGAATATTTTTAGAGCCGATAATTGCCGCTTTTTGTATTTGATTTAACTCTGAAACTCTAATCTTCATCGATGATTTATAACTACTGCATTGTTAGAATATAAGGCATTGTTATACTGATCGATTTATTTGTGACCTTAAACTGATTTGTAGATTTTAATTATTCTGTGAAGTTTCACGATTAGAAAAAGATGACGAATTTATAGTTTGCTTGAATACCAATTAAAATTTTTGTAAGATAATAAACATTACTTGATTCTTTGTTTTACTTGCAAGGGTTATTTTATTTGGGTAAATAAATAACTAACACCTAATTATTACTCAGAGAGGATAATATCGTTTTCTATTGATGTTAATTATACCTAATTCCTTAAATGAAATTTAGTATTATGTACTGTAGTGGCAGTGGGCTGGTCACATCTGTCCCAGAACCGATAGCCGCTGGAGCAGACATATTCTGGAGTGGGGACCGCGACTTGGCAAACGTAGCGTAGGACGCCATCCAGCCAGGTGGAGTGACGATATACGCAAAGTGGCCGGCAATGGTTGGATGCGAAGAGCTGAAGATCGAGCTCAGTGGCGTGCCATTAGAGAGACCTATGTCCAGGAGTGGACGGAAGTTGGCTTATGAAGTTGATGATGATGCACTATATAGACAAAAAATGTTTTGCTTTGGTTTTCGGCCTTCGAAAAACAACTTTTTCTCCGGAAATACAATAGGCTACAATGAATTTTAAAATTTGACTCGGTTAAAAAATGGGTCTAAGTCATCCATAAATTTGCTTTAAGCTGTTTATACACTTTTTCAATAGGAAATACCTGTGGCTAATAAATACCTGTATTTTGATTCGTTTTTTATAAATGTAGGTAAATAGATTAGGTCGATAGATTCGCGTGCATATAATTTACAGTTGTCTATGATTTTTATAGCCGTCGTACTTTTATGAATGACCGTTAGGATGAGAATAAATTTTTTTTTTTGCGCTTTGAATGAAAAACGGTTTTTGGGCGTGACCTCCGTTAGCGCTGACGAAACTCTTGAACACTGTGGGAAGCGTTCGCCATGAGCAGTTACAATTCTATTACATTTTAAAACATATCTCATAAAACTTAAAAAGGTTGGTACGAGTTATTCGTCAAACGATTCTTTCGGGAATCGCGGATATGACTAACAGACAAAAATCCGTGTAAACACAACTTTTTGGGTTTTGGCTATGAGTATAATACACGTTTGGAACCATTGAGTACGCTTACCCATGTCTACGGACTTGTAATATACGTGTAGGAAAAACAAACAGAACTACAGGTAGACGGACGACTGACCGACACTAATAGTCTAATAATAATAGCTGGCGTGTACCCAACTGTTTGGATTGGAACTGGGTAGAAAAAGAGAATCAAACGCTTGTCGTTTTGAGTTACACGTACCATTAATCAATTATAACCCAGGAACAATATGCTCACGCGTCGCTTATTTTAGTCTGTTATCCCACACTCGAGTGTCAACCCTACAAGACTATGGAAACATTTAGCATTCATAATTTGTCATTTGTCACACGATTGACAGCCCTACACAACCATAATACAAGTATTGAAATATTATGTCGAGCACTGACTGGACTCAGCGGACCGAATACCGCTTTCCGTTCGTTTCTTTTAATCCTTCGCCAAAGATAAGTCGACACTTACAAGATTGACGACACCACTCTCACTCGGAGCGCTAACCACAGCGTTTCGTGTGAACAAAGAACTAACCGCGTCTAAGCATTATTGTATGTAACATTTTTGCATTAAAATTTAGAAACCTGTCAGCCTTGGTACTCTACTTGTACGGCCATCCGCCCGGATACTCCAGTTAAATAAAAAAACTCACCGATTTGATATAGTCCTTAAACCGGGTCGCCTGCAAAACACCAGCAGAGAGAGCGAATTAGCGGCAGTTGACACGAGGAAAAGTGCAAGGAGCACAAACTCCTCAGCCAGCCGGTCCTTCTCTTCCATCCCCTCTGACTTCAACGCTCGTCCAGGAGACAAGAGAGCCGACTGTTCCATATAGTCATCACTTCCACTGTTATAGCACAGCACGCAATGTAATACAGTCCGGTGGTACACAAGTTAAGTCGCGTAAAGTTTTGAGAACACGCTGGAGTTTATCGCAGCGTCTTTCTCTCACGGCTGTCGGATGACAACTGGCCGAACTGGTTGAACGTCGGTCGAGTTGAGCTTGCCGGCGACACGCGTGGCGCTCGCCCCACTCCGCGGTCCCACGAACTTCTTTCTTCCAATATTATGCATACATGCCAGTGCGCGAACTATGGAGCGACGCCGGGTGCAGTTGCTATACAATTTTGTACCTCAATTAAAACTAAGTTCTTGTTTCTAGTCTATAAAAATTCAGACTTAAAATATATTTTGTCACGTTTCCTTCGTTTTATATAACGAAACGATATCAAAAAAACAATACTTACAATTCGTACTGTATGTGTTTACTTAACATATTTTAACTTAATGTTGCACATTAGTTGTATTATACTAATACAACTAAAGTGCTGTATTCGTTATAATTAAAAACGGAATGGTTTTTACTATGGCGCGTGTTTCTTTGCATCAATATCATGAGATCTGTAACTGCGATTGTTATAAGATAATAATATTTATCAGATACTCTTTACAAACGTCTGAGATATCTTACAAAGTAAATTCTATTATATTATTCAACAGATAAGATATATTATTACGTGGAATTGAGAACGTCATTTACACACACGTTAAAAAATATATTTGGTGTTGGCATAAATAAATTTACAAATTATTTAGCATCCGAAAATTTAATAAAAATTCTTGTTTTCGCTCACAAATTAATTATCGTTAATTACCCGATGACACCAGGTCTCTACGGCATAGGTAGAGAGCACCGAGCCCTAAAATATCTCTATCCTGTACAATTTCAAACAAATTAAACTAAGAATATAAATTTCTCACTTCCTTTAACGTAAACGTAAGATAATACTTTTTTGAGGTTTTTATTATTCAGTGAACATAAAATAAGTTAAGGGTTGTCAGTTTATTTTCTCCGGTGTCGTGTAAACTCAATAGTTCAGTTACCTTCGCGTTGCAGAGTTCGTATACCTAGATTAACACTATTGAACTGTACTTTGACACGTTAGTAACTACAATATCAATTAATAATGTTTAAATATACGCAATATTGGAACGTCGATTGTTTGCAATGTATAATACGTCATTTTTATTACCCCCGAAGGGGTAGGCAGAGGAGTGTAGCACATTCCCTCATTCACCAGATACGTTTTAAGTCCCATGTTATAGATATTGTCTATTGTAAAAATCCAATAGTACCCGAACCGCGGATTCGAACCTCGAGATAGTTAGTTTAATTTTTAATAGATAGTCGCGCTTTGCAACCGCTCAATCAGCGAGATATTCAATAATATGTAATACGTTAGATTATTAATTAATATTAATAAAGTTAAACTGATAACATCAAATAATATTAATCTCCTAATTATCAAGAACAATATTCTCACCACCTATTCCATGGGACTTAAACGTGCCCGTGTATGGCAATGGTCTCAACACTTTTAAGTCACACATTCATGTAACTTGTGCAACATGGGAGTGTAATACACTCTCTGCCTACCTCTTCGTGGATTACAAGCATTGAGTAACGTCATTAGCCAGCCGTTGTGCCCGATATAGAGATATTGATTATATAATTTTCATCTTAAACTGAAGAATACAAGTCAGTTTAACACAGTTGACCGTCTTTCCACATGAATGTACGAGTCTGTCAAAATGGATAAACGGCCACGCGGCAAACATTTAACAGTTGATTGCGCTTGCATCTCTGCTGTGTCTATAATACTTAACACACCCATCAATATAAATCTACACATAAGAGCTTAGACTTCTCTCATCATCATAAAAAAGTGTGAAATCTATGACCTGTATTAAACATGATGATGACCAGGCAGTTTCTTAGAGAAAGTCCAGGTCAACTATGGTATTATCGATGATGTTGGTGATGGTTCTTACACAAGCAAACCCTAGACCAACGGTCTTTCTTCCTTGAAGAATAGAAAGTCCTTACTTCCGCAGAATCTTCATTTATTTGCAACTGATGTATACCTTACTTTTGGTCGTTGTGGAAAGCCGCCCAAGTAGAAAACTTGTTAGGTCGGTAGATTTTATTGATAGGTTGTGTGGTTATTCATTTAATTGTGTTTATGATTGTGTGATAATAATAATTTATATATATATATTCATATATATATATTCATATATATATATTCATTTATATATATTATATATATATATATATATTCATAGGTACAAATTCCAGAGTCCCAGAGGAAGACCCTAAAAGTGGTGAAGGGGTGGCAATCATGCAGGCCGGTTTCTAAGACTTCTATATAAACCAAGCATTACATACAAAATATATGTGGGAGTACATTTACGTGCACATCATCGTACCTACAGGTAGTATTAATAAGATTATTAGTTACTCTTAAATTGGTAAATTACATGAGGATGTACAAGACATGCCGCTTCACTTAAAAACATTTGTGGTTGTCAATTTTCAAAATGCGTACACCATATTTACTATCTATACAGTATTAGAATTCCTCAAGGCACAGTCTAGACGATAATAAACATGATAATAAGTATCCACTCATATTTTTATAAATCAATTTATCTCTGTACAAAAATAAATCACAATTACCAATACCTACTAACGTTTTTTGAATCATCCATTCTAAATACGAGAAGACAGCAAGAATTCTGACTCAAATTATGATGAACGAACACAAATTTGCTCACAAGCGCTATAAATAATATTTCATTTGGCAACACTTGTAGTAAAATGATGTAAGCTAAGCATTGTTGCCGCGCATTACAAGAATGACGCTGAAATGTTAAAGACTTTGTACTTGATTCATTGTTGCCGGCAAACGAATATTTATAAACCACGCTGTAGGTGTAGGCAGACGTAGATAATACATAAGTCAGTGTGGGTAGACTCAGGTGTAATGAGAAGTTAGGTGTATACCGGGGTTTGGGCCAAATTTAGATATGGGTACGTAAATAAAGAAAACAAATTGGTAAAAGTATATAAAGATATATGAAGGTACAAGTATACAAAGATTTTTGTAGGTACAAAGCAACCAAGATATATATGAATACATATATGTAGATCGTAGTATACAAAGCTATAGGAAGGTACATAACAAACGTAATATCACGCCTGTAATCTCCGAATAGGTAGGCAGAGGAGTGTAGTACACTCCTACGTTTAAGTCCCATGGAATAGGCAGTGAGAATCTAATTGCTTTTTATTTGAATTGACAAACAGACAGGTACGAGAATATAACCTAATTGTGACCCCTGTCGCCTTCACACAGATTCGAGTAATTAAAAAATCATTAATGCTTTACAGGATTTAGAAGACAGCAGGAGAAAGAGTTTCATGGCAGTGTCATTGTCACAGGCCGTAGAACCTATTTCTACATAAAAAAACCTCCGGTGAATCTTATTCTGTCCCTAAGCTTGATATATCCGTAAATAACTGATTTAGCTAAATTAACTGATTGATTTAACTGAATTGGTGATAATTGTAATGAACCGACTGATTTAACTAAATTTACCGAAACGTATACGTTAATATTAATTACGTTAATATTTCTAACCTGAAACTTTTTATAATTCCTAAAAAATGTTACTCTATTTATATGTGCGAAATATTTTTTTTTATTCTAAACGAATTTATGCTGACTTAAAAATGTTAGACAGCACAAATATTGTTTTAGGCAAACTAAGAACAGGGTGCTATAGCGCTTATTATAGAAGGAATACGTGAAATCAAAGTTTATCAACACAAAGGTCTTTCCACGGTTGTACTCTGTAAAACCCATTCAAAAATTATTACTTTTGTAACTGCACGCGAGGTCCCTCAAGAGGTAGGCAGAGAGCACCGAGCGCTAAATATTTCTATGCTTACAGATCTGACGCGCTACTTATACCGTTATCACGATTTTCAAATTCCATTTATACATACATCAAAATGTCCCTCAGATATGAAAGCAAAACTTAATGATAAATTTTTAGGCTATCATAAATGTATGTTATTATAGAATCACTATTCATACTATGTCGTTTACTGATAACACGTGGAAGGAAATGATACCACGGTAACACCTGAAGACGGATTTAAGATAAAATGCCATTATTTATCACACGTCTATTTATAAATAATCAGCAAAATAAAATATTTAGTTCGAGAGAGACCAAGACTCGCCTATCTTACCCATATAGACCAGACTCATGGAGGGGTCAGTAATCTGCGAAACCGGCTTTTGTGTATGAAGAGAGTACTCGCTGTTTTGTTCAAAGATTCAAGATTATAAAAGACTGTCTTAATGCTTGAAGGAAACTCTAGCAACTCTACAATAGTGACAGTTTTGAAATACTGTTTGATTAGATGTGTGTGTCGCCCTTCTTCCCTCCGACCAGTCGCCGAGGAATGTAAATTCATCAGCATTAAATTGACGATGGAAAAATCATTTCGGTTGGTAATTGCACGTGTAGAAAAGAAACTGATTTTCCTTTTGATGTGTTCCCTGACCGTTCTAACATGGGACGCGCCAAAATGTTTTGTTTTTTTTTTAATCCTGCAACGCATTGGCCACTCCTCAAGCGCTGAAAATATTCATAGGGAAGAAAAATATTAAAATATGCTATATATATATTATTCAAAATATTCATAGAACGGAGACCATTTACCATCAACTGGCCCACCTTTTATTAATCTAAGTTTATGAAGAAAGAACTCGCCATAAATATTCGACGCGCACACTTGCGACGCCTGCAGAGGAAGGCAGAGGAGAATAGTACTCGTACACTCCCGCGTTTCACCAGTTACGTTTACGTCCCACTGTGGAATAAACGGTTAGCCTATTGCCAAGTACCACACGTCAGTTTAATACATTTATTATGAAACGAGTATTATTGGGTTTTTCTAACCTGACATTCCCAGCGGCAGTAGTGATAAAGGAACAAACACTCTGCAGTTAAAAGAAACAGTTAAAATTGAACGGTTCTTAAAGCAAATCACTCACTGTTGCATGTAACGTGTAAGAACATCGGTGACAAAGGAGTACTACACTCTTCTGTCTACGAATTCGGGAGGATTATAGGCGTCGTATTATGTTATGAAACGATAAAAAAACCTCCCGGAAAACAATGAAATTTCCCAAAAACATCTAAAGGCGGTGTTCCTCGTAACACATTTCATTGAATGCAATAAATTCTTACAACAATTGTTGAATCAGAGTCTATGTAAGTTGATAACATACGCCGTTTATTGGACGCTATAAAGATAATGAGCTTAAAATATTTTAAAGGTTTAAATTAAATAGACGACACGTAAGTGCCTTGCGGCTGGTGTCACATCGCGAAAAGATATAGTGATTTCAATTCAATTGAATCATTTTGTAAGATTTGTATTATATTTGCGCAATTCATCATCAGCCTATGTAAGTTCACTGCTGGACATAGGCCTGCTCTGTAGGGTAGGCAAACATCTCATTCCTCTATTAGCCAGACTTATTTGATTAAGACGCTCACCCGTCTTCAAAGGTGAGTTTTGGTGAACGATGTGACAAGTTACTCACGTTAGCCTTGAAATTCGCCTATCCTGGTAAATATGGGTTCTTTAAGAAAAGTTTGAAAAAAGCTCTTCTTTAAAGCCTCAACACCTCTCATGTAGCGTATCACCTCATGTAGCACATGTTCATGTAGCACATCACCTCATGCAGCACATGTTCATAGATGACGGTGACCATTTAGCATCAGGTGAACTGTCTGCCTCTTTGTCAGGTTAAATTTACAAAATTACTTCAGATGGTATATAGCAGTCAACTTGGTAAAGTCACAATGCATTAATTCAAAAAAGAAAATATAATTTTATAGAGATAATTTCTAATTGTCTCTGGCCGTTGGAATTTTCAATCACTAGAGCGGATAACGGGCACATCGAATAATTAATTAGACAGGTTTGTCTGTGGTTTTAATATTTATAATCAAGAGCGCGAGTAGCCTATTGTAAAGCGGTTCTGTAAGAGGGGTCGAGGTTTGAATCTTCAGCACGCTTCTAAATCACGAAGTCATGTGGGACTATTTTTGACTATTAAGTAAACGTTGGAACCAAAAGCGGCCGTTTTGTAAATGTACATTGGCCTAGAACTTTATAAGTAGAACTGTCATAAATTGTCTTGTTGGTCGAGCGATTGCTAGCGCGATTGCCGATCGAGAGATCTTGGAATTAAATCCCGGATCGGGAACTCTTGGATATTTAGAATTTCTAGAATTGACTCGAAATTTGGATCTATGCCCGGTGACGTAAACGTAACTGGTGAAAAGTGAGAGTATATCACACTCCTCTGCCTATCCTCTTGGATTACAGACACGATTACGTTTTTCTGTACATATTTCTCTGTGTGATATTATTTTTTTAATCTGATTCTCCATTAATGTCTGTGATTAAGTTCGTACTACTGTGCAGTAGGTAATTTGTATTTATGTTTATAACTCGCTCTTTGCATTCACACGCAGTTTATACCTTTAATTGAATGACACCGGCCGATATTTATAACTTCTATAATATTTATCTATGCCAGTGTTCACTATAATAATAAAATCTTGGGACATCTCCACACCAGGCCATCTAATCTCAAGCTACAGATCAAGACAGCTTGTTGTGGTAACCTGGGGGCTGATAAACTACATATATAATATGTACTTGTTAAGGCATTTTTACACCCAGACACAGAACAAATACTTGTGTACATCACACAAATATTTATTCCAGGTGGGAATCGAACCCACGACCCCCAGCGTAACAGTCAGGTTTGTTAACCATTCCATTGACGGGCCGGTCAATTATGCTGTTGTTAAATGAAAAAGATATATAAGTAATTACAAATACCTATAGTAAGTTTGCTACCTATTCGTTTCCTAACTTCCTCATTTAAAGCAATATAACTATATATTGCTAAACTTACATAGACAAACGCAAGTCAATATTGAACAGTTGTGGTTCCTAGGCCAGAAGAATCACAGCTCATCATTGCTGTTTTACCGCAAATATTTAACACTGTTAATCTATTTACCCCGTTGTGGGCCAAGACATCGTCACCTGGCCGCTGCGTCTTATCATTTGGCGCTGATTATCACTTTCGTCGTAGATTACTCTTATCTCTCGTCGGATCTCCGATTTTTCTACTTATAACTAGTATTTTGTGTATTGTACGAGATGTTGCAATTCTTCTGAGAGATCGAAATTTGTTACGGTATAAAGCTGAGTAATTCTCTCTCAATATGTGTAACGTACACTAAGGAGATAGCCAGCTAGCGAACGATATAGGTATGTATTTAGTGCTTACATTTAATTTAGATCATCATCGTCATCGTCACCACCCACATTGACCTTTATATCGCACCATTAGAGAACACGGGATCTAGAATTATGTAAATCGTTACTGAAATTAAATACATTTATTTAACAGTTAATTAATTAAGAGAAAACATGCCCGACCAAGAACGAAAATTAGAACCGGGAATGAAAAAGAAATAATAATTTCTCGTTTAATTAACAATTAACGTTTCAATTAATTTTTTGTTCGTTTCAATTACGATTAATGGCAAAGATAGGGTACATAGGAAAAGCGTCATTTTTCGCAGTGACAAGAAGTGGAGGAAAAAACGAAATAGGAAATTGGATGTTATCTAGTTTTTGTCGTCCGTCTGGAGAATGATAGGTTTTAGAGTTGGTATACTCCTGGGCTTTTCCAGCTGCATATCCATCAGATATCTTTTTGGAAAAAAAAACCTAATAAAAATTTCAAACAAAACATGTAAGTTACGATGTTTAAGGACAGTGATATTTGGCACTCGGTGGTCTCTGTCCGCCGGAAAAAGGACCTGTCGTGATGATACAATAATAATAATAAAATCTTTGAAACTTTTGTATAATCTATTGTGCAGTTACACTGTAAACTTTATATTCTCACACAACATCATATAAATGACACCGATTTCGACACAACATGTCATGTGTCTGTACATGCGGACATAATTACAGACGTTGTTACTGAGTACGTTGACTATGCAAGAATTATGTACACTTACACGCACATGGAGCCTTCTATACAGTTTTGTAAGGCCCTTATAATTGATTTCCATTATATTATAACAATGATATCCACGCCCTCTTATCTAATGTATTAGATGAAATGTTATTAGGTCGTTTTGTAAAACGACCTAACAACACTTCACCGAAAGACACTATCATACGTACCCATACCCTTCAAAAACTAACTGCCATAATCACCTTTACTCATTATCATCATCGTCAGCCTATATCAGTCCACTGCTGAGCAAAAGCCTCAAAAGGGGTTTGCCCATAATACCCACATTTGACAAGCGTCTAGGAATCGCAGAGCAAAGCCCTTCGCACCGCCTATGCTGCTGCCAATCGGAGGCAACAATATTCGCCCTACCCGCGCGTTATACGACTTTCCTAACAATCGTCTACGCAAGCTTCAGATGACGCCACAATCGCATTAACATACGATAAAACATGACAAATTACCTTGAAACCACATATAGGAAGTATCGCGGGCTAATCCTAGTGTGCAATAATTATACAAAAAAATGAGTTCATCATACCGCCTTACACGTGATAAATTAATAGATCTTGTGATGTTAATTTCGCAATATGTCATGTGCGTGCATGCGTGCTGTCGGTCCATCGCGAGCTGGCTGCGGTGGAACTGACCTACACACGTGGTATGCCTCACTATAGCTTGGGATCCCTCGTGGGTCAGCGCATGCGTTTAAATTATTTTTATATGATAAACGTAACCAATATAACGTGGAAATGTACTACACTTTCTGCTAACCTCGCCGGGGATTACACGCGAAACGTTATGTTTTATTTGTACATATATTACGTTAATAGTGGCTCGGATTCTGGATCTGTCTCCGGTGTATAGCAATAGCCTCACCACCTATATTATATTGGGACGTAAACTTAACTAGTGCAACATTTGAGTGTACCACACACCTATGCATACGTGTTTGGAGATTACAGGCAGATTTCACATTTTTTAAATATATACGAGTATATGTGTGTGTATGTGGCTATAAATGGAAATTATTGCTAAATGCAAATTTTATATTACTACTCCAGGGTTAGGCAGAGAGCGCCGAGTATGAAATAACTCCAACTTACAGAGCTGACGAGTTTCGCCCGCATTCGTCGCTCTGTTCATACAAGCGCCGGTTTCGGAGACCTTTGACTTTGCCTATTTCGTCAGCATAAATGAACCTTGGTCTCAAACCCCTATTGTTCGACATAATTTTAATTGCAAAAACACTAGTCAATAGAGCTTGGCATAGCAACTTGAAACACTCGGTTACAATGGAGAATATTAAAAAGTCTGTTAAATTATATTATGTTAATCTACATCGAGTTGTTTTTTATGAAAAAAGATTTGTAGAAAAACAGCATTTACGAAAACAATTTTCTTATTCAGACACACCAACTCTTCTGAGTGGATCTCTAGGGCTGTCGCATCTACATCATACTGTATTAATAAATACTATGGGCAGCAGCTTATGCGGTGTTAACGGCGCGCTCTGCGATCCCAACCCGTTATGCCCAGCGTGGGGATTACGGGCAAAACTCCCCAGGGTAGACGTATGTTTCACAGTGGACAGGCTGATGATGATGAGTTTATCAATATCAGATGATGGTATATCGGATTAATATTTAATTAAGGTACAATTTTTTTTCTAGTAACATCTCACAGTGGATTTATATACAAATTGTTTATTTAAAGAACCACCGGTAAGCTTAATATTATGATAATAAATTTGTTTTTCCTTTTCCCCTGCCAACCCTATCTGTTTTAAACTGATGTGGCCTTCCCAGGGGTAATATAAGTTCAATGACGACACGTCCTTCTCTAGGGTCGCGTCCACACAGTTATGGTCTTGGAATACATGACATAGGTCAATAGATAGCTTGATGCAGTATGCATATACGGAACATTACATCTGTAATTCCCTGAAGGAGTAGGCAGAGGGCTGTGTTACACTCACGTTTCACCATTGTTATATTATACGAGCCCAATCCCATACCCCTTACTACTATGGGGCATTCCAAGTGAATATTAAAGTTTAGACTAAGAAAAATATTCATATAATCGTAACAAATAATATTCGTAACGTAATTACGATTCTTTTTTTTATTTACTTATGTACACACAGTAAAAACAAAAGAATATACACAAAAACAGTTGTACAAGGGCACACTTATTCCACACTGAAATGTCTTCCAGTAGGCCCGATTCTTTGTTGATTTAACTAACTAACTTTTCACTAACTTTAGTAATCTTAAGTCACAAACAACTTTATATACTGTATTATATATCTTAGAAAATAAGACAAACTAGACTTTTTCACTTCACTATCAAAAACCTAAGTATTTACCACTACAAAATATTTGTATAAAGATTAAAAATACGTTAGTAGTGGCAAGTTCAGAGTCAATGCCATTTTAATGAAAAGCGCCGTCCTTGGCCGGTCGCTGTTCGTTACCTTGCACTTTGTCTGAAATTGTAGGTTCTAAATTCGAAAAAGCCCGCCACTGTTTGAGAGGTCAAGTTTGCTGGCCGGAAATCTCGCAAATAAAAAAGAAAGGGAAATATTATACTCTTTTTAAAACTAACGCTGTAGGTTTTTAAACGTTTTTAAAGTCTGATGTTTGTTTTTAAATAATAATGACAATAATATTTCTAATAACACTACAGAAAATTCAAAGACAAAAGTAAGCATAGATAGGGTATAAATTAAACCAAAAATCGCTCGTAATGAATCGTATTATAGCAGATGTTACTTAACAAAAAGGGCGATTAAATGCTTTTAATGTATTAATCATCACGAACTATACTCGTAGAAATGCACGCGCGGATGAAACAATTAGCATTCTAAGCAGTTAGCTTTGTACTATCTTTTACACGCCACTTTTGTTGTCTGGTAAAAAAAAATAGATAAATGACGTATATTAGGCGGAAATTCATAAAAAAAAATTATTCCGAATTTTAACTTAAGGAAAATGCGAAATAACAAAAAAAAATTTGATTTTGCTGGCACACTTTTGTGGGAAATAAACATAACAATTTATTATAAATATATAATGTAATATGGACACGAGAACTGGCGTGTAAGTTTTCGTATACTGAGAATAAAGGCGATCTTGGAAAAGTATAAAATTGTTAAAGTAGTTTTAATTTTCACAAAACTGCTATATGTATACTGCTTCTTTACTTCTGAATCGAAAATTTAACTAAATAGGCTACCCGTTAACTAAACGAGAAAATACCAACGACAACATTTTAATCGAAAAAATAACATGTTCAATACCAAGAATAAATAAAAAGAAAAAAAAATGGAATATACGGTACAAGGACGTACATACATATCTACTATACTAATTCTTCATGTTACTTATATTTCTTTAGACACAAAATGCTACGTGATTAAAGCATAGACAACTAACAGCAGGAAGTTATTATTATTATTGTTATTGTAAAGAATTAGTTGCAACTTTAATCTGTAGAGGAAGTGAATGCGATACACATAATTTAAATAACACGAGCAGGTTACAGGACGGAAGGAATAGGACTGTTGCCGTTGGTTATTTCTATTAGTTAGTAAGACTATTAATATTATTTTTTAATAGGACTGTGTATCCATTAGTGTACTTAGTATGATATAATAAGATAGGAACCATCTTAAACGAAAATTCTCTTAGATGTTTTTCTAGTCTTCGAACATTATATCAAGTACCTTAAATAGACATGCACCCAGGTATCCCTTCAGACCGACACGCAAATCAATTGTTTTCAAATAAATATATTAAGTTTACCCTATCATAGATTTTTCTTTTTATTTGATATAGGTCGATCATTTGGCCACCGTCTCGTTTATTCATTTTACGATTAAAAGATTCTAGGCTGTACGTTATATATCATACTCTACTTTTTTATTGATTGAAAATATCACCAACACTTCTGTGCACTCACTAGTCTGTGTTACAGAGTTTAATCAATGCAAAACGTCAACATAACTCAGTATAATGAGTGATAATTGTTATAAATGTAAAATAATGTCATTGCCCAATAGCAGACATGTGATATTGTACGTGTCCAGCACGTGTGATATGGCAACACCGCGAACACGTGCCTGAGCTCATAAGTAGCGAGATACTACACTGCAGCTATGTGGGATTTATTATTAAGTAGCTTTTTCCCGCGACTTGGTCGTGCGGAGCAGTTGCTTTGGGCAGCAATATGATTTTTTTGAGATACTTTATTTGCATTTCGCCGCCTCCCCGCCGCAATAAATAGACGCATAGTGAACATAAACAGATTCGTTTGGTCTTTCATGCTAACTTCCATTTACTATTTCATCCCCTTGTAGGTTGAAATTCCAATAATATTGCCTTACTTCTTATTAAGTGCCTAAATACAAAGTTTCATTGTTTTATTTTCGATTATCATGAACTCCCATACAATCTATTATCCCCTATTTCAAACCCTTTAATTCAGTGTTTCCCAACCTTTTTTGTGCCATGCCCCACCTTAAACTTTCTAAAATTTTTCTGCCCCCCCCACCTATGTAACATACAAATTTTTTTACATTTAAATTTATTTGTTCACTTAAGAAACATATATGATAGGTTTTCTATGAAATTGTTAACAAAACATAGTAAGTAAAAGCTTTTACAACGGTTTTGACGGACACTTCAA
>DWME01004139.1:0-16819 GCA_018244795.1 Parelbella ahira ahira
ATTTGTCATTCCACTGTTGGAATATGGGTCTCCTCTCATATTGAGAGGGTCAAGGCCATAGTCTGCCACGCTGGCCATGCGGGCTAGAGATCGCAGAGCACGTCTTCTCGCAGCCTACGCTAGCGTAAGTAAACAACTTAAAGCGTTTTAATTCGGTAGACAGAGCGGCAACGTATTTTCACTCCCAAATATAACCGAACAGCATTCTGAAATACAGACTTACACGACTGAATCATGTAAGAGCCGTAGATGTAAGTGTATGTAACATCATGCCTGTTTCCCCCCGAAGAGACAAACAGATAAGTGTAGTAACTCCCATGTTCCATTAGATGCATTATACGTCCCGTGACAGAATAGGTGGTAAGCCAATTGTTAGACACCAGGCATCAATCCAGACTTCGAGCTACTACTAAAAATTTCAAATTAGAAAAACCTGATAAAATACCATCCGACTCGGCGATCGAAGCCTTTCGATTAGCAGTCGCGCTCGCAACCAATCGACCAACGAAGCACTCAAAATGTCAGTTCACTGGCTTAAAAATGAAAAAAAAAAGCGTATTTTTTTAATTTTATTTTATGGAAAATTTAACTTCGACTTAACTTAAACGAAAATTTTTATAAGGTTATAGTAAATATTTATGTTCGAGTTCAAACCAAACATGGAGTAGACACAGAAGTGTTTATGGATATTTTTTTTCTTTTTATCAGTAAGAAGAAATGAAAATATACCTGCATTGTTTATTTCCATTTTTGGGTGGTCCAATAAGAACTCGTTACCACGTTGAGTTTTTTTTAATAGACAGTATTATATATGATCGTTACCGCGGTTCAATCAAACATCATGATTGCTGACCGGATCAAGTCATCAAGCCTGATGATTCATTTAACGACGGCCAATTAGAAGCCAATATAAAAACTGATTTTCGTTTTTAATTATAGGATCCGATTGATGGAGGTTGTTAAGGTTTTTTTATACGAGACTACTAAGAATATGAAGAGAGTGATGCATGTAAAAGAAGCAGGCCAGGTCTGAAGGGCTAGAGATACTTGTATTTGGCGCTCGATCCTATCTGTCTATTTCATAAGAGATCTGGCGTGACGATTATAAAACTAGTCCACTAACATGATAAACTTCCCTACAATTTTGGCCTGCCTCAACTGTATGATATAGACTTAAGAGTTTCATGAATGCTAATGAAAGCGATTGTATTGAGATTGAAAAGAGAAGTTTTTAACTAGACTTCTCGAAGATAATATTTTGCACTCTTTATAGCAAAACAATGCATAATTCAGCGTAGAAGTTATAATACTTTTACTCTTGTTCGGATAATTTACGCACAGACCGTTCTATTACCGAACATGCTTAGGTATTGATTAATCGTGTATCTTTGGTTGTAATTATCAAAATTGAAAAATCAAATATTCTTATAAATTAATCGTACGTCCTTTTTTATTATCAATATTGAAGCATAAAATATATAGTACTTATTAATTAATCGCGCGTCCCCTTTTTTAAATATCAAAACTGAAGTATCAATAAAATAGAATTTCTTTGGCTCGAATGGTGGATTACACTACACATCACAGTGATTGCGGTGTGATTGGTGTCTCTATCAGACGATTAATGTGGTACACGCTGTAAAATTAAATTTATTAACATACAGATAAACATAGTGATTTCTGGACGGACATAAACTCGTACTTACACACATTCCATTTGGCTGTAATAGATAATTTCATTATGTTCGGTACTAAAATGCTGGATAGCTATGATTATAAGTAAATAAATGTTTCAAAAATGTTACGTTCTGTGGCTTTTAAAGTTTTATAGTTAGTTTTCATTTGGTTAACTTTCTTAACTAAAATTTGTTTAACTTTCTTAGCGTTTAACTTTCTATACTTTTGTATGGACGTTGGTGAACGAATGATTATTACCTATTACATTACTACAACGTCACGCCAGGTCGAATAGGGTATAGACATAGAGCATTGAGAGCCAGTTACACTTACAAGCCACTTAAAAAATTGACGTGACTCTCCTACTTCTCTGAACCAAACTTCGAACTTACAACCCTTCTTATTACGAGGAGAGACACGTGTCCAACAGTGAAACGATAAAAGCGTTGATGATGTTGATGCTATCTCAGTAACTATTTACCATCAAGTGTCCTGGAAATCTATTAGATGCTTCATTAATATAAAGAAAGGAAGCAGGAACTCACTCGTAACTACCGGCAAGTATTTCTTCCATGTGACGTGCACGTACTAAATGGACGCTGATAAGATTCAAGTAACACATGTTTTTGTATGAGCGTCCTAATTGATTTACTATGAGTTGTTTTTTGTTGTTACTTGTTAACGGGACGACAGGTATTGACGGGTAGTGAAGGATGATTTATGTGATAATGGATAGGGAAGGGATAACCTTACATTGTTTTGCCTTTTTATATTCATTTGCAGTATTCGAGCGGTCGCAAAATACTGTTAAACTGTATGCACATATTTGATGTTACGACGTACATTGTTCTGATTGTAAGTGATTCTTCAAATACTCGTTTTTTATTGACAATTAGGTTTAGCATTTTTTCGTATTAATTTCAGTTTTCCCATCGTGTTCATAGTTGTGTGTTGTGCAAGACTAGCCACAAAGATAAAATTTTCTTTATTTCATGTTAGTGATTGGATTTTATTCTATTTGTATGCTATTGTACGATTTAGGATGAAATTTCTCCTGATTTAACATGTCTCAACCACTCTTCAACCAAAAACTAAAGCAACGAGACGCGAAAAAGCGAGCGTCCAATGTCCAATTGAAAGCTTTATGTACGAGAAGAGAGCTTCGGGATTCGAAGTGTGCAGAAGGTTCAAGAAGTATCAATTAGTATCGAATATAATATGTTTAAAATGAGTTAAAAACGTATAAAATGATATTTATTTCCATTTAAGTATCTTATGACTTAATTACAATCTATTGACCAACTTTAATATATGTAAATGACAGCGTAAATCGATTTCGGGGTTTTATGGGCGCAAGTTTTGGAAACTCACGTTGTTATAACGGGATTAATGAACCCTAACATTGCCAAATACAGAGAATATATGAGCCGTTACATTGTTATCCGTAACAGGTATAATGCGTTTTTATTGTCACCAACCGTTTTGTACTAAGTGGAATTTCCATTTTTAAATTGCTTTTTGTTTGTTCCACGTTAAATTACTGTATATGTTCGACTTGCTGCAATTTGAAGCCATAAAAAATGTATCATTTTGTTGTTCAACTATTCCGATATTTTATGTCTTTATGGTTTTTCATATAAGTATGTATTTATTATTCCCAAGGATTGACACGTGGAGAATGCCACCAAGCGTTGAGTTCGTCCTTTATATTGCCTGTTATGATTCACAATAAGGTATAAATAAACAGATATATTTTGTCATTCAACCAGTTAAAAAAAATGTTAAAATGTTTGCTTCATCAAATAGTTTTTTTTACAGTGCGATGACACTGACATCTCTACAAGACTACAATAATGCTACGAAAACGTTACAACAACGAAATAGCACGTTACCGTTTCTCATGTAAACCACTAAACTACTGAAATCTCGTTACGTTAAATCGGAACAATTACCACAATTACCAAAATTATCTTAAAACGTAGGAAATACGGCCGAAAGAAAACTTTTGGATGTGAGAAAATTACTTAATGCTGTAATATTCAAATATATGCAACTTAAAGGCAATAATTATAACGTAACGTAAGATTAAGTCTGTAATCCCCGAAGGGTAGGCAGAGGGGTGTACTACACCCCCATGTTTCACCAGTTACATTTAAGTCCCATGAAATAGGTGGTGAGCCTATTGCCATAAACCGTCAGAAATAAAGTGTATAGGCATATATGTAGATCTAATTCTTCTTATCCATTATCTACATTAGTCGTCGTATGAATTAAATTTTTGGTCCATCTTCTTCTTCTTAGCGTGTCGATGACAAACACAGGTTTGTCATCGTGGTGAAAGGATTTGCTTTGGTTGATTTGATTTGATTTGGTCCATCTGAATAAATAAGTTAGTAAAGAAGCGATCAGTTGTCATGAAATGACGTACCTTACAACGAACATAAAAGTGGCTTATAAAATACGAATGCTAATATTTATTGTATTAAAATCATTGGATTTTGGACGTTCGGAAGCATTACTTTATGCGTCTCTTAAGGATACTATTAACAGAGACAGTTAAAATTTGAGGCTATAAAACGTTAGTTTAAATACTATTTAAATTATAAAATAATATTCGAAGTACAGAAGAGCATCAACGTGCGTTTTTTATATAATACCTTTTGCGTGATGACGTCATTGTCCAATATATCATGAGTTAAATGAACTGAACAAAATTTTCTGAGCCAACAATGTCTTGTGTGGCAAAATATTTTTAATAATAATAATAATAATAACGTAAATAAGATATAAAATCATATTTCTATCTTACAATAGGTATATCTTAAATTATGACCAGATTCAATTCTCGATGATAAAGCGCTTCGTGGAGCACCAACTTTGAAGAGCTTAATAAATTCTTCATCTTACAAATCATCATCTACACAATTTATACAAACATTAATAACATTGGTAATAATAAAAGGCATAGGATTTAGACTTTCACTTGTTACGACACAGCTGTGTGCAGTCGTGATAATAGGATTTGATTCGAGCTTCACAATGTCTTCCAGCAATACACAATTGAGACACGCAAAGAATACGCCGAGAAGGTATTAGAAGATAAAGACGTACCTTACGCGGTGTCAAAATTGAAAGGCGAGTGCCTGTTGGTTCCACACGTTTCAAGTATCCGTCCACCATTTCATTTATTAAATGATGATGCTATTAATCAAACGATTGTAATCAATGACGATTACCGATTTATTACAAAGAAATTTTTTCGTCATTTTCATATTACGATACACAAGGGTAATGGCTGACGTACGGATCCGCCTTGACCTCTGCCATCGGCTGTTGGCTCACCTTAGCCCTCAATTAGGGACGGCCAATGAGGACTGTAACGAGGAAAGCCGTAAATTTTGAGATTGGGACACAATAGTGCAATTAAGTATGATTTTTTTTATATTTGTGTCTCATTGTGTCTATAATGACACCGAGATGTAAGCGTAGTTTTTGTGCATTTGGAAATACGAATGCAAGTGGTTATGTGCATGGTGGACTGTGATGTAAGTTACTGTCGGTTAGACAATTTAGTCCGTTGACTTTTTTATGTATGATATTATGTTTCTAATGATATTGAGTCGTGATTTTTATGCATTAGGAAATATGAATGCAACTGTTGATGCGCATATTGGAATGTTAGATCGGTAATTATCAATCAGTCCAATATGATGTACGTTAAAACACATGTGCCCGTCGCATCGTGTTTGTGTGTGGCGGTCATTGCGATGTGTGGGGTGTCGTTGACCCTGTGAAATCACGGGTGTTCAATGGTTATATCATTATGTCCAATACGTGGTGGTTGTCGCCTGTTGACCCATCAACTCAACAACTAGCCTCGTCTATTTATTCACAGTTTGCTCCAATTATTGTCCTTGAATTGAAACAATTTGCAAGCCGCAAAACTGGGTTTGGGTAATTGATCACGTAGATATTATTGTCACTTTTGAAATGTTCATCTGGGTCGACCAAGTTGGTGTTCGAGCACATTTTAATGAAGATGTAAATAATTGTTCTTCGTTGTATCATCGGTTCATAGTATTTTCTGTTTATTCTGTCTATTTTCTTCTATCTGTTCTGTTCTATGTATTCGGTTTGTTCTTGCTATTATTGTTTGTTTTACGAGTATATGTTATTTTAGGGGTGTAAACACTTTCCACATTTCAAGTATTTTATTTGTAAGTGTAATTTAACTGTTAACTTAGCGAACTGCATGTCGTATACTGTGTCGTTAGAAGTCCGATTGCAAGCTGAAAGGACATCTGAATAATTCATTTAGATATCCATTCTGGATCTCACTAGTCCGATTTGTGGCCCTTGCACACGAGACAAAGGAAAATTTAGTGAAGGGTTGAATTCTAAAACTTTCTACATTTGTTATCTATTTTATTTGGGTCATCACGCTAGATCCCTTACGGAGTAGGCTTAGATCACCGAGTGTTAAATATTCTAACTATAAAGTATAAACACCTGACTGGCTTCGTCTGTATTCATCGCTTTTCTTTGTTATCTAATTAGTCCTTAGTAATTTTCAAATAATAATATTATGAGCAAAGAAAATGACGATTACGTTTCCATTGAGATGATATAATGGTTCAAAGATTATTTACGTCGCGTTAGTCTATAAAATGTACGAGCTTGGACTATTAATTTAAAACCGGACTTATCTAGTGGCTTAACGGTCTTTAGACATTCTGACTTCCTTAATATCATCCTGTAGGAGTTGCCAGTTTGCCTTCATGTTCCATAATTAATGGGATATTGCTAGGATGTTTCTATATGGTGCGGCGCAGGATTCTATTAAGCTGATAAGGGGGTTAACATGTAACAGCTAAATGTAGGTACTTGGCTACACTATTACGGTTCTATTACAATATTTACGAACAAAAAAGAGTAACTGCAATACAGTTGGAACTGTATTTATAGTGTTCGTAAAGCAAGGAACAACTTTTAAAGTAACGTCCTATGTTATCGTTCTATATATAATAAAAAACGATGACATATGAGCAAAAATATAAGCATATTTAAGAATTCTTTTACTTGTCAACAATCATGTGCATGTAGTCTAGCCTAACAAGTTTGATTGTACGCGTATTTTATTTAAATCTAACGAAGAACAGATTACACGCTGAAAGTCGGTTTATACATTTATTAAATGCTAGTGAAACTATCTCGTGTACGAAAGCGTGGAGTCCAGCAACAGCGCGCCGCGTCGTGATAAGATATACAAATTACAGCCAGTGGCGGTTTGAAGTTAACCACGAGAACAACTCAATGGAATAAGCCTCTTTATTCACTTGTACAAAATCGCTGAGGCTCTCTGTGCAAATAGGGCGAACGCTACATTCCTGATTAATGGCGTTAGATTGGGAATAGCCGCTCTAGTATTTGTCCTGGAGATGGATCTAGAGCTTTGTAATTATACGGTGCGATGTGAATTGTGCAAACTTGTTTTGTTGAATTTAATTTTTGTTTAATACACTAAACTACGAAATAAATAACAGTTAGAGAGATTTAGAATTCATTGCAGTAATAGGTTATGAAATTAAATATAGCTTTTGTAACGGTTAAGGAAACAATTGTGAAGAAACCTGCACATTTTAGAGTTCTCTATAATGTTCTCCAAGGAGTTACAACCTTGTACATCCACACTTGGCCGGAGTGGCAGAATACTGTCCTAGCGTTTTCGATTTTGAGAGATGAACACTATCCAATACTGGAACAATAAAACTTTTCAACATCGTCCTAAATACATTTGAAAAAAACGATAACTTTCTAGTATGTACGTAACAAACATTCTGTACCTAGAAGCGATATTTTATAATTCAATTCGAATATTGACAGGTGATAGAATTTCTTGAACGGGCTGCTGTTTGTAATAAATTAAATTTATTTATATACATTATATTTATACATTATATTTCTATAGCTCAGTGTCTAATTAAAAGAGTCCATCTCGTCCAGGTGTCTCTTCAGGTGTTCAGGTGTCTTGGGCTTTATATCCAAAATAACTTCAACTTGTTTTAAGTATGTAGTAACAGTGAAGTAATTTAAACAAGAATATTTAAAAATATTATATACGCGATAGTATTCTTTTTCTAGAGATATAATAATTGTAAAAATATAATTTACAGAAGTTATTGATAACAATAACCAGATCAAGAAGACCAATATAACAAAAAGCGATAAAGACTCAACTTCTAACTTCAATAGAAGGCATATCTTTATTCATATGAAATAGACCATGGTTCTGAGAAAATAGGACGACCAGTGCATTTATGATTAAGTGCGTTAGATTGGCACTTGTTTCACGGCGGAAGCTGTGGGGATTATTGTAACTTATGACGTTTGTGCGATGAAGGTGTAACCAAAAGAAATGTGGCGGCCAGTTTAATTTGCATGGCATTTATTATACTATTTTTCTATGTGAATCATAGTGAAATTTTCAATTAATACACCTGCTATTAAAATTATCAATTTGCATTTGAATTCATATAGAGGCGCGGGGAGGGGGGCGAGGGGGTTAAGTAAGTTTCAAACTGAGCTATGCCGTATGATCAAAGGAGTAAATGTCTTTACATAAAATAACTGTGCACGAAGAAATAGAACAGGCGGGCGAATTCCTGATTAATGGCATTAGATTGGGCGCAGACCCGTTTCTGGACTTGTCTCCGTACTTACTAAGCGTGTGGGTTCACAGTAATGGTTTGCTTACAATGTCAGCTTTTTATATTAACGGATAGACACTGGTTAGAACTTTTTTCGTTTAACTTAACATTCAGCTCCAGTTAATAATGCAGAGCTTATGACAAGAATTATATACACATGAACTGGCTTAACAAACGTTTTTTCGGAATGGCCTGACTAGTTTTGGACCTACATGAGGTTCTTCTTCGTGAGCTCCGGTCGATTGCAGCAGGGTCCGGCGTAGACTGATTTTTATTATAATTTCTGATACAGGTTTGATCTAATATTTCGACTTTTGAATTCACCTTTATTCAGCGCTGTTTCACATCCCATGTTTTATAATCCGTGTGAGATATGATATAAAGATGATTCTACTACTTATAATACTATCTACTACTAATAACTGCAATAATTGTAGTTATTAGTAGAGCAGTTATTGTAGCAATTATTATTACTCTTAGTAGTTTAATTAACATATGTAAATACATATGACTCCAGAACTAATTTCTGTAAAACACTATCGCTAAAACGAAAAAAATTATTTGAGTATTTCACAAACTTTCCAAGGCAAGTTCGCAATTATGACTTATAAACACTTCTCTAGAACATAACCCATAACTTTAACTCATACAAATCGTTATACTACTGGCCCTTTATGGCTTTTTCACTTACTTAAACGTATTATACAACAACACGGTGTTATTAGAAAGTTTTTGCACAGTGAAACCCAATACCGTGAGTCGTCTACGACTAAATAGTGTAGTGAGTTTACGGCGCATAGTTGCGGTTGGACTTTTACCCGAACCGCGGAAAAGGGGACGCGCGTCACTAGCTTTAGCCACTTGCGCCTGACATGCGGTCGCCGGCGTCTGCTGCGGTGACTGCATGACTGCATGTTGCTACTATTATTTTCGTACATCGAGTTATTCACTCCGCGACTTTTTTATTGCATTATAAGCTAATAACAGATATACTTGGATTTACAATAATAATACATGTAAGTAATTTTTAGGTTATGTCACGTTAGGATAGATTCGATAGTAAAATCATTATTCATGATTAAATGACATTTCGTTAAGAATATAATCATTTCGTTACGATTTTCATCACCTTGTATTTAATTCTCAGTAGTTATTTCTTTGGATAATATTTAGTTAACTAACATCTTGATAAAATTAACGTGGGTTCTTATATATTATCGAGCATTAATATAGTTCAAACAGTTTGTAAGTACCATGAACAGAATCAGACAACTACAGACGTTTTTACACCTTAGAATCAAGTGTAAACGACGTGTCCGAGGCGTTCCGAACAAAGAAGTCTACTGCAATTTGTTTTAATCCCACAATTAAATTACACGCTTACCATCTGGCTATCGTTCGTTTTAAAAAAACATGTAAAACCCTTGAGAGGAAACAAATAAGGACCTATACTTAGTACTTCAAACACTTTTTTGTTATTTTGCTTGTACTTTAAATAAAACCGTGTTAAAAGAAAGGCAAGACACAAGAAATAAAAATATTTACAAGCGCGTGTCGACCTAGTAATTAGGGCGTAGTTTGTCCACTTAGAGTGCAAAACAATGAATGTTACTTGACTGTTTAACGCGTTGTTGGGAACACAAAAACGTACATAAATGTAACTATTGCTACTAGTGGTCAACTTTTGAAGTGTCGACCGCAGCCAGAACGTCCGAAATATTTATTACACCACATAATATTTCTTGTACTCCATCTTATATAATATTTCTCCGTATGGTAGAGTAGCTAGTATCTGTAGGTACTCATGGAAAACCTTCTTTCAAACATTTATCATAAACAATAAACGAACGCGCACAACAGACGAATGATGGAACAAAGTCTCACGCAGATCAACTCGATAGCTACAATAAACTTCGTTTGATAATTTCCAGAACAACGAAAAATCTTTTCCAATAGGTCAGTGTATCGGCGCGTTTGAGGGCAAAGGTTGGTGCCCTTTGGGCTGCTAACGAGTGATAATTGGAAACTAACTTACAGCGCTCATGTTTCTAATTCGACTGCTGTTTGTGTAAACATTTAGTTGCAATCATTGCGACGTCCCAGCGGCTGTTGTTAGAATATACATGCAATATTAAATCCCCCTTTGGTCGATTGTCAAGAACGTAACTCGTAACGAAGTGTTTATGGGATAAAAACTCGCTGATGTCTTGTCTCGTCTCCATGTAGTGCCTCTGCTCGTACATTGAAAATCTGTTTGCAAGTAGGTGTGAAATATCGTAGAGAATAAAAATCAGCGGATGTTTTCTTACGACTTTCTTTAGTTCATTTCACTAGCATGGACTACCGTAATATAATACGGAAAAAGGTTCTGGTTTTTCATTTCGTATGCTTATTAAATAATCAAAGCGTTTTATTTTTCTGTCAGTCTGTACACCTGTCTGTCTATACACCCACCAGAATATAATTTTTCGAACAGTTCGAACCTAGACGGAAACCATATAAAAGGAAAATATACACGACGAAAATGATAATAATATGAGTTTATTTATCAAACAGTTGATATTTGTACTATAAACTTAAACATCATGAGTCCTTATTATCGTTACGTACTTTAGATATTTTAATTCGGTAACAAGTACGTGTGGACTCAAGGAGTTCAATGAATGCCTTATGAAGATACGGCACTTGGCTGTCAGTCCTTACATCGCAAGTGTACTTGAATTTAATTAGAACAACAAGTTAGTAGTAACGTGGCCGTGGCCTGTACAAGGACAACTTTCTCCTTAATTACATCTATTTAAAAGTCCAACTCATTAGTACCGGTAAATTTGATGTATGTTTATACTATTGCTTGAGTCATTCCCAAATTATAAATCTGAATGTGTTCGGGTTCGATTTTCAATGCTTCATTGGTTAAATTTTATGACGTTCATAACAAATTATGTGTACATATTATTAGACGTGAAAAACACTTAATTATGGGCTTGTGAAATGCAATGTCAATGAGTAGTTAACTGTATAATACAGTGATATGTATCGATGCAATGAATGAATGAATGACATATTGTTTCGCCTCGTTATCATGCAGATGTAACGTAATTCAGTCTTAGTCATTTTAACTACTTTTATCGATGACAATGAAATTGTGGATCGCTTAATGACATTATTATATCGCAGTCAAGTTGAATACTCTATAACTTTCACAATAAAAAATCTTGAAACGAGATTGCGAATTTGATAAAATACTCGTAACTTTTCCTGTGGGTATATATTGAAACATTCCAATTGTGTTTAAACTATGTACCGGTTAAATTATTTTAAAAAATACACAAAAATTTTATCGTACAATAGGTACATTAAACATTCAATAATATTTAATTTGTGTGCGGATTACCTTAATTTAAAAATAGCGTAATGCTCGTAAAAGTTTATCAGTTTAGTTTATGTTATGAGGTGGTAAAACTATTTGGGTGTGGGTAACAATGGTCGGACCACCGCGGGCGACGGTGAAAGGACCGGTATCAAAAGGATCGCGATTCAGATACACTCAACGGAGAATTGATGGAATGTTGACTAAATGCACTCAAAATGTGTGATCCGTTGCTGACTTCCGCTTTTAATAATATGAGAACGTCATTAGTAATTATTTTTACTTATGGTTCCTTGATTATTCCAAACACCGTATAAAGAATAAAATAATATAAATACTATTAATATTTATTTTTAAAAAACGTTACAATTTTACCGTTTAAAAATTTATATTAATTTTCAATTTTAATGTTATCGGTTTCATTATTTAGAGCATTTATTTAAACTACTAATGGTAGGATGAATGGATGTTTATGTTACAGCAACTAATATCAAATAATGAAAACATTAAATTCAATAGGCTCACCCACCTATTCCGTGGGACTTAAACGTAACTGGTGAAACGTGGAAGTGTTCTGCACCCCTCTGCCTATCCCTTCGGGGATTACAGGCGTGATGTTATGTTTGATTTGTACCAGGACATCAAAACCTAGACTTGCATTGCATTTGATAAAGTGTATCTTCTAGCGATGTAACATTTCGAAGGATACGTTTGACCGTTGATCACAATGTCACTTGTGTATTAAAATACATTCTAACGAAAGTGTAAGATGCACATTAGGTCCATAAGGATGGGAATATTTGACACCGAGTGCCTCTGCCAACCTCGTAAAGGACCTAGCGTGATGATATAATAATAAATTAAAAGATACGCTACAGGGCTGAAAGCTTCTGGGCGTTCGGCGTGGTAACAATTCTTGATTGCTATCGACATTTATATTCTCCGTCAATTGGATGACGAATGAGATTTTTACGCATCGATTCTCAATAATTATTCGCATAGATATCTTACCATGAGATCGATACCCTCCTAAATTTGTATCAATCGTCTCGCCATTGAAAATGATTTAGGAATTTTACTACTTCAGTGTATGCTCAGTTTTTGTATGTTTATTTAGCTGTATATATTTTTTTAAATTCCTTTATCATTTATCTCACCGATATTTTTTTGCATTACCATAACGCCAGATCTTGCCAGTTATCGGGCAGGCAGAATGCACTAAAATAGTCACGAATGACTAGTTTAGATACGTTTATCGTTTAGTAAAGATCACCAGAAATAAATACTTTTATAGATCATTTGCTTAATACGTGAAATCGATTTTTTACGTTATAGGGCTGTACATTTACGTCTCACTATGGAATATATAATGTGCCAATAGCCATGTAATGATTATCCAACCTCCGAGCCACTACTAAAAATTTAATATAAATAAATTCAATAATTCAACCCGACCAAAGGATTTAACCTAGGACCTCGCGAAGTAGTCGCCATTGCAACTACCGGACCACAGGCAGTACATGCAATTATTAATATATTTATAACTATTTAGAAGCATGCTGTAATAAATTTATAATTCACATGTTTTACGAGCTTTTGCCTCTATAAATTTCTTGTAGGCAACAAAAGCTTCGGCTAAGCTTTTGTTTGTTGAGTGAGATAAATGCGAACAGTTTTCCAGACACGGTATTCGGTATTAGCATCTTAAGGATCTTATTTATGTTTATTTGTTCCTCTTCGCACATCCGAGCAGAGCCACACGGACATCTTACTCGTACAATAATCTATGACATATCTTGTGATAAATATTTTGCACTGCGTTTTCTACAATGTATTATTTTAGATGTTTGGCATTCCGTGCTCTCCGTCTATCCTGTAAGCGACGTAACATGATGATATTATAAAAAAATAACTCGGTGTTTAGTTATTAATACATTTTCTTCTAACCACAGTTAGACAAAACATAAATGGTTGTATTAGTAATATCTTGTCTAAGGATTATTTCGATATAACGAGTATAGTTTTTCAAATTGTTACAGTTAAAGTAAACTACGGACAGACGCACGAGACAATCATTTACCAACATTTTATCACAAAAAGACAAAACATTTTTACATATATACATATATACAGCGTAAATAGTATTATAAGAATTTCGTGAGCCACGCAGACATCTGCTAAACTTCGCAATAAATTACATTCATAAGCCTATAAAATTCATTATTTCTACGATGGTATAAATGGCAGGAATTTTATTCGCGCTCATCATCAACAATAGCGTAAGGGGCCGATTAATTTGTCAAGCGATATTTTCCTGACAGGATTCATTGGGTGGTATTAAACTGTAATACCGATTTCCTCTGAAGCCGGCGACCAGTGACCAGTCGGTAAAAGCACCTTGGCTACGCGGACGCTTGTACAAGTGAGTGCCCTTTGATGTTTCGGATCGACACGAGTAATGCACTGCTCCACACAAGTCGATAAGCGCATGTTGTTCAGCGCGTGTACGAAGTTTTGACAGTTGCGTACGTTTCCTGATATCGCGGGTAAGATTGACACCGTATTTTTTTATTGTTATGCATATTTTTTTGTTATAATTGTTGTATTTTGGATAGTAGAAGACTTTTAGAGATTAATTATTGGAATAATATTCGTTAATATTTAGTCTGTCTCGTTAATGTTTCGTCGATGTTTCAATATAATAATATGGAATCAATGTTATATATCTATCCCTGGCTATATAGTAACATTTATAAACGACATAGTAATATATAAATTTCGATTATACTGCCATTTTGAAGCTTAATTGGAAAATTCAATATTTCACACGGGGTCTATTGAAAACATAATTATTGTTATTTTTTTATTGTTGTTTAATATAATAGATATTATCAAAATTGCCAAGAACAAAGTTTTTTCCTTGGTTATTAAGGGGTCGATGTATTCATATTATGAATACCAAACAACTCCCTCCAGTCCAGTAACTCTACTCCAGACCTATCTGGGTGTAGTGGAGTTAAACTATCAATATGTTTTGAGCAATACTGGCGAAAGGAGATGAGTAATTGTCTTTTTATCATGATATAAAAGTATGTCACATGTAATTTGGCAAAGTCCACGTGTCTCGTGTCTACGTGTCAAAGAGTCGGTCGGTATTTACACTCTGTTTAATATAATTAGTTATAGGTACCTACTACTGACTGCCTCATTGGTCGAGTGGTTGGAAGCGCTACTGCCGATCGGGAGGTCCTAGGTGCAAATCCCGGGTCGGATACTACTGGATTTTTCTAATTTAGAATTTCCGGTAGTGATTCGGAATCTGGAATTGTGCCCGGTGTATGGCAATGGGCTCACCACCTATTTACATGGGACTTAAACGTAACTGGTGGATCGTGGGAGTGTACTACACTCCTCTTCCTACCCCTCCGGGGATTACAGGCGTGATGTTAGGTTTAATATAACTCTAATTATATACACTTTATTATATATACTAGATTATAATGACAACTTTTTAATACTATGTAGTATATTACATCTTTAATTTACGTATACATAATTATAAAAATAAGAATTATGTAAAATACGATATAATGTAAACATTTGCGTATTTTTCGTTCTAAAAACATTATATCTTTGAATTTATACATCACGTGCCATATTTTGATGGCAACGAACGTCTAAGTAGCAGCGGCCCAGTTTACTCCATTAACAGCGGAAATCAAATAGGAATGATCAGTTCGCTTAGTTTTACGAGGAGTCAATTGTAAAACGCAGATTTACAAATTTAAAAGCGAAATTTACGATTCGTTAGTGTTTTTAAAAGAGATCACAGGGTTCTGTACTCGTAGAGTAACAAAATTCTCAGTACTCTTGTGGTACATACTCATACTTGAGATTCATTTGTTCTTATTAAATAACTAGTGAATATTAATTACTTTAGTAACTCATTAGGTAGGTACTTCTTGATATTGCTTATAGTAATTATATTTTATATTTGATGCGTGCTGACTTTTTCTTGGGAAGTTGCGGATACATTGAGTTGGCCGCAGAATCGTTGTTACAATAAAAATAGAAGATATAATGGACTAATATAATGAATTATATTATCAAGTGTTATTTCTATTCATCACCAAATGTATTCTCGTGCCACAATTGGACAAGGGCCTCCTCTCAGAATTTTAAAAGAAAGAAAGAAAATATGTTTATTTTGCGTGCGTTTTTCACCATCACCAAAGGTTGGCTAGTAGACAATGGCACTAGGCATTAAACCTTTCGCACGATCTGCCTAGGTGTTGGTATTACAATAAAGAATAATCAACTAAACAAGTAATTTTAACGCCAAAGCGGGTCACGCTGGTCATATGCAGGTTCTGTGGAATATACTACGTGTAAACATATTATATAAACGTATATACTCCAGCTGGATTAAGTGAGCGATTTCTCGTTAGCCTAAACTTCATTGTCACTCTATGAATCAGTTAAATAAATGGCCGTATCTTCAACATTCCTCGCTCCCATATGAAAATAGACCAATGAATCAACAGACTTTACGCTACTAGTGTTAGAATGATACTGTGGAGCGCTATAAATCAATTCAACAATTCGAATAATTAGAAATGACAACATACAAGCCTTACAGACATGTTAATTTACTAGCGAAATCTATTTAAGTAATTGAACGTTAAATTTGTACGTGTTATATTTTTCGGTATCAAAACACTTTGCTAGGAATATTTGTCCTAAATAACATGTAAGTTGTAGCGAATATGGTACAACGTTTTTTTTTCAAAGGAACTTCTTTAAATCGGTAATCCATATTCAATAATCTCACAATGAGAGGATTAAGGCCACAGTCTGCCTCGCTGGCCAAGTGCGGGTTGGAAAACTTCATACACCTTGGAAATTATATTTTTTATAAATTCTAAGGCGTGCGGGTTCCTTCACGATTTTTTCCTTCACCGTCAGCAAGTGACATTTAACCTAAAAACGCACTTTTATAAAGAGGTGCGCGCCATGGATTTGAACCCAGCACTCCCGGAGTGAGAGGCTGAATTCTTAACCACTA
>DWME01004140.1:0-16817 GCA_018244795.1 Parelbella ahira ahira
TATATGTATGTATATATATATATATATATATATATATATATATGTATACATATAATATATATATATATATGTATAAGTATATTTATATATTCTTTATTGCTACTAACAAAGGGCTATTGGTATTATATAAATAATAATTTACAAAATAAAACCGACATTTATGTTTTTTCTATACCCAAAAAAAAAAAAGTGTTTAAACATTAATTGCAAAAGAAAACATTTATTGTAAGTACATATATCGGTAGGCTTCGCTTGCGAATAGAATCTGGTAGGAAACAAGTACCACTAACAAGTCGACGTAAGCCGGAAATGCGTTTATTGTAAGGACAAAAGGCGTAAAAAACAATAAAAATTGAATAGTGTAGACTCGAGCTGTAGCTATCATATCGAGTAGACGGGGGCTGCGTGCCACAATACTGTAGCCACCTGCGTCCACCCATCTTGCCGGACTACATGGAACTTTTTATGTGGTGGATAGTTCGCACAAAAGCCAAGTAGGTACTGCTAGGATTTAATTTTTCGCCATGAAAATTAAACTAATTTAAGCATTCGATGTTACAAAGCTGTACCTTATATATTTATTTTATTTGTGTTGAAAAAGCACGCCAGGATTATATAAATAAAAATATTTTACACTCGGTACCCTCTGCGCACTCCATGAGGGACATGGCGTGACCAAACAATAAAAATAAATATGTAGCTATATACTTAAAAGTATACGTTAGCACACAGATAGTGGCTAGTAGTGATGACCGTTGTCGAAATATATTGCAGTGCTTAAAAACTATTACCATTGAACGAGTTAGTTATTCTCCCATAACCGAACTGACTGTAGCAGTTTGCCGCAGTATGCTATACACCTTTCTATTTGCGAGGAGATTCGAGACTTACGTCTAAAAATGATAGGTGAATGCGTTATTATGATATGCGAGAAGCTTTGTACGAGTATATATACAATAACACAGGGATGAAAATACATTCAGAAGTATTCGTCTAGACCTCAGAAATGTAGGGTACCTACATATAAAATTTATTGCTTATTTTTTGTCCATTAAATGAGATCAATTTAAGGTACAATAATATGAAAAATCTTTAACGCGCCCCAAAATACAGGAGTAGGTACATTCGCGTGAGAAAATGTCAAAAATTTAATCAGGGCCGAGCGCCGGCCGCATTATTAGCGGCGTCATATTGAACTGACGCGGAGCGATCGCTCCGCTCCTGAGGGCTTTATTAAATCAATCTGACGTGCTACCACTGCTCTACGAAGTCTCTTTAGTACATTTTAAGGCACTATTCAGTTTTCTCGCACTTTTGAATATAGATGACAAATATATTCTGTACTTTCATTGCGAGTAAAATGCAAGAGAGGGCAGACAACTTTTTTTCGTAGCTTCGCTCGCTGATCCTGATTAAACGATATTTTTTATGGTACTAGTTGTTTTACATGACATGATAATTTCTGGAATAACAGTAAGGTATTCAATGAATTAATCTTGTAACTTCGGTCGAAGAGCGGGCCCGCTGTTCAGGGTTGTGACAGGTCAATGTGTAGCCGAGGACTAAATTTGCTTGATCATGACGATACTGATTTATGAAATTACATAATTATATACCGCGATAGAAGTTATCCCTCACATGACATACTCAAAATAAACTATAAAGAAATCACGTATGTATGTACGTACGAGTATCTAAGATTACATAACATGTACGGTGTTAGGAACTACTCCGTTTGCCACTACTATAACTTCTTACAATCTAAAAATATTGTGTTTAAAGGTTAGTGATAAATTGCAATAGTATTTCATCATAAATAACTATATAACAATACATAAGAATATTTCATAACTCTGAGCGAAATATCGTTATAATATTGAACTAAACGGAATGGAAGGAGCTTCCTTTTGCGATAATAGTTACTCGTTTCATAAGTTCGTAGCGATGTTTACGGATTTAATATTAGCTCAAAGCGAACGTAATACTTCTAAATACTTTATATTCAATTTTTAGGTCGTGAGGCGAATTTAATATTTTTTATTTTACAGGGGAAGAAAACAGGATGGAGGTGTTTGGATTTAAAACGACGTTGTACTTAGTATTTCGAGGCAGAATTTCTACTACATTCATAATATTTATAAGGTTAATATCTTGGGACATCTTTACACCCTTGACTGCCTCGTTGGTCGAGCGGTTGCAATTGCGACTGCCGATCGGGTGGTCCTGCGTTCAAATTCCGGTCGGGTACTATTGGAATTTACTAATTCACAATTTCTACTAGTGACTCGGAGTCTGGATCAGTGCCCGGTGTATGGTAATAGGCTCTCTACATGGGACTTAAGCGTAGCTGGTGAAACGTGGGGGTATAGTACACCCCTCTGCCTACCCCTTCGGGGATTACAGGCGTGATGTTACTTTTTTTAATGTTTTCATAAATAACAAAATCCCAATGCGTTTATGGTATTTAATCTCATTGATATATCGTCAAGAGCACCGAGTGTCATACATCTTTTGTTACACACTAGACGCGCTTCTTTATCACTAGGTATCCTAGGGTACACGGGTACACGTACACATACACGCATGCTGTCTTTGGAGAGCTGAATTTCTCAACAGTCAGTATTTGATCAATTTGATAGAATGACAACTAGTTATGATATTATTTTACAAATTTATATTCCAATATTAAATTACAAAGTAGAATTTATAGCGTCAGCGTCTAAGGACGTGATTTAATTTTGAACATAGCCAAGAATTACCTTATCACTGAAATCGCTGCTTTAATTATGTGATACTCTTAAGTTAAACGGTTTGTTCTATTTTATTTATACGAGTCACTGTAAATGAAATATAAAATGTGTTAAGAAACCAATGAACCACCGCATATTAGGCATCGAACAGAACACGGGCGGCAACGCTTAGTACGTTTTACATTTAAGGTTCCGAGGGCTTTGTACGGAAGTACACTACTTACTTACTTACTAAACCACTAAAAGAGCTTCTCGGCCTATCATAAAAACCGATATATAGATTATATTCTATAATCCCGAGCATCATATATCCTATTTACATTATGCGTTATTAATAAATTGTTATTATCAGCTACATTACATTCCTTATTTTAAGATCTCGCAGAATACTCAAAAACTCTTTACATTGATCTCCGGGACTACTGTTATCAACGGTAACTTCAAATTTTTTACCTAAGCGTCAGTCTTGGCGTTTTTGCTCTGATATCACTCAGAATAATACCTACAATAATTCTAAGAATTGGAAAACTTTTTGATTTAATATGAACATAACCCCCAACCGAAATGCTATTCCTAGTAAAACACATGACATGAAAATCTCTACTTATTTACTTAAAACGTCAGTGACAGAAAGTGTCCACTTTATATTTAACTGTTGTGTGGTAAAAATCCAATTGCATGCGGGCAGCGCTGGCCGGCAGCGCTGACCGCATTTTATCGGGACAGTCATATTGCACGAGACAATACCGACCTAGTACTATTATGTTTGCTGAAATACCCCTACAACTAAATATTTTTATTAAGCTCATGTCTTTTTGCAATTGGTACCTTCGCGTTGGTCTACAATCGTACGTAATTGTAAGCGACATGTAGTTCAGTCTAGCACGTTGGTTCAGAAATTGCCTGTTAATTCCTCACGTTTAGTAATTAATTTAAAATGAGTAAATTTATATAAACTGTCGACCGTATACGAGACACGGTTTTGATGAGACATAGAACAGCAGTGACGCCCGCCCTGTGGCTGACAATTTAACTACAGTGAATAAATTTACTGTTCAAGTACAAAACGCCTAGAATTGCACACGAGACAACTCTAGTCCATTTTTATGTATATAATAAATGGATTGCTATCAGTCACAGTTAAGTCCGGGTACCTAGCGAAAAACGACAAAATATTTTATGAAACAGTCCTTAGGTGAATATGAAGAAAAATGGAAGGCCTGTAATTAACAATAATAACAATTTAGGCACGCGGCAGCGCGTCAAGCCAAGTTCAAGCAAGGAACTGGCGAGCAGCACCGTGTCTAAATATTCCACGAACCGTTTGGAGCCACTTTTCATCCCTTCATAATTTGAAATCTGTTCAAGATAAACACATCGAATTCTGCTTATGTATTGAGACCTTCCAGATAAACTAGTACCCCAAATTCCATAAACATAGATCGAACGGTAATGAAAATATTGACGATCAAAATTCTACGTCATTATACTATTAGTTTACTGACTGATTGACATATACGAGTGCATAGATCAAAAACCTAACCCACTTCTAGATGAGCTAGATTTCACATGCTTCGGTAAATAATCTATCAGTTTTGTTTTATTCGCAATTTGCAAGTTATTGTTTAAAATATTGTAAGATTCTACTTTCGTCAACTAGTCAAACTTTGAGCTGCTGTAGATTTTAAATTATTTGCTTTATTTTACTAGAAAATATTAAACGATCTCATAAATAAATAGTTTTCAGGATTATCTACTGCACTTGGCACGCATTTACTATCAATACTGTTGTCGGTGGAGCAGACCATCATACCATATTGAGCTTAGACACATTGAACTTGGCTATCAATTTACACATTTATGTTTTTGGTCGGATATACTTTTACCTGCACGCATGGAATATACGCCGAGAATCATTTACACACAATAATACAAACATTTTCACCGTTGGGAATTGAACGGGAACCCTGCGCGTCGGACCGTGGTGACCATTGCAATAGTGACCACTGGACGTAGTGATTATCTTAGAATTGTCTATAGACGAGAGCTAGCAAGATAGATAAATATAATGTACGGGTGATTCGGCGTGGATTGTTTGCGACCCTGTTCAAAACTTGTCTGACGGGCTTTTTCACAATATTTGTCTCCGGACAATCACGTGGATATTATGCTTCTCGTTACAATAGTCATCGTTAAATATAAGGTTGCGAATATTTCTTTTAAATTTATCTGGTGTCTTTCAACTAATATAGCTTTGATTTATTGATTGATACTACTTAATAATATTGTAAATAAAGTCAGTTTAAGTTTCTAACAAACAACTATTTTTAATTTTGAAGCATGATCATTCTAGATTGTATGTACTCGTTAAACCTTATTAGGGACGTTCACAGTAGTTTTACGTTACTCCGGATAAACAGATTAACCCACTAACCCTATCTTCATTATTCCACATTCGGAAAGTATGATTTATTGGTGAAGAGAGTGTCTCAGATCAGACAACACTCAGGTCAGTTATCAAAATCTGTTTAGCGGGAGACGTAAATTGAATAAATCCGAAATCCGCCTGAGTGTCTGAAGAGTTTAGATTAGAAGTGATGAGTGTCGAAGATGCATGCTAGCTCCATAAGGATAGAAATATTTATGTATATGGCACCTTCTCTCTGTCTACCTGTAACGGACAAGGCGTGACGGTACAATATTAGTAATAAACGACATGTGGTTAATATTGAGCTATAAACTTATCGTACACTTTTAATAACCCCTCCCCTCTTTACTCTGTAAAACGCCTTGCCTTCCATTTTAGAACTTGTCAACAGACGCAACTCGAAGTTGTTTTCTGTGTTCGAACTTATTCCGTAGCTTTGTCATTCGATTTAAAAGTTTTAAGTTCAATTCAAATTTCTAAGTTATACAGCGGCCAATTACGGTCCAAGGTTACAAAAAGTGTAATGAAGGGACGAAATTTTTTTAATAAGAAGGCATTAAAAGATGCAATACATTTATTACACTAATATTGCAAAAATATTTGAAGAAAAGATAGATGACGATATTGTGACTTGGTCATTTAATCACAACTATTAAAAGATCGTATAATCTCAATATGCTTAATTTATCTTCTATCAGCAAATTATCCTGAGGAAACTCCGATAACTAGCGTCTAATAACGATTATGAAATCGCTCGTATTTGATTTATTCAGTTTTTGATATGTTCGTCAGTCTCGCAACCAGCTAACTTTCATGTACTCGTATCATCCGACGTATACAATAAAAGATCAGTGGCTGTAAAATATTAGGAGAGATACATATGTACATAATTTTATATACTTACCTATAATGTAAAACGGGCCTACGTTGCTCCATTCCCCAGCGAGTTGGTAAACGAAGGAAATGGAACTTTTCTTTCTCCTTCGCGAACTTTGAAAAATATCGGCAGTGTTCCGTTTTAATAAAAATTGAGCTGTGGTTCCCGCATAACCGTTCCACAGGTACCAGCAATAACTTTTCCACGCTAAAGTATATGGATTACTTTGAAAATGGCGAATATTTAAAAGGACTCTTTTAGTTGAGATTTATTTGGCCCTGTCTTCAGTTGTTCATATAATTTTTAATAATTAGTGTTTGGTGTGTATTCTCCTAGCGATGATCACAAATATGTTAAACAGGACTTCAACACCAGCTAAAATATTTGTAATGATTCCGCACTCCTTTTATTTTTTTGCAGTTAAATAAGTTAAAATGAAGTGTTAAAGCCAAAGGATATCTATTTTAACGGAAGCAAAAAGTTAGTTATATTAAGCAATATACATATTTTATCTAAATATTTAGGAAACTTCAGTTTACTGACTTTCATCTTCTGAGTTACGATATGATATACTCGTACATATGTATTTGTTTCGGTCTTATTAATATTTAATGAGAAATTTTAAACTGCGTGCATATAATACACTAAGAAACCTGTAGGGAAAATACCCCGAAATACTTAATGCGAAAATCGGGCGACGGAGTCTTAAATGGTAAAGGGTTCTTAGCTGTACAAGTATATATTAAGACAACTTTAATTGCTAACAAGATCAAACTTTCCAAATTTGGGCCCCGACAAATCGAAATCGCTCTTAGCAAAACAAGTATTAATTTTGTATCGGCGTCGTGGCACGTTGGCTGGGGCGGGGGCACCCCGTGCTGCGCGCCGCCCGCCCCAACCAGTCGTCGCCTCGCCGCCGCCGCGTCACGTTGCGCGTTTTTCCGCCCACATATCAGATACCTTCCTTCAGTTAAAACCACGTTCCGACACACTTTCCTATCACATCTTCAACTTATAACACACTGCGTGACTAAAACACATCGCCTTCCATTCACCAGTGAGCCTATTAGTAACTCCTTAGGATGCCGAATGAATGTAAATAAATGATATAATTTGGTAAACACAAACGTAACATTTCGAAGATGTGAGGTCCCAGTGTTTTTTAATGCAGTTTCTTTGGTGACTAGTGGATTGTCGTAGTTGGATTCGCAGGACGGTCAATCATCTTGCAGGCTGTTATTAAAGGTAAGACTTAGATGGTAGAGTGGCCGCAACATGCGCTTTGCTACACGCTAATAAAGCTTCGTTCTGGGTATTTATGCTCACTTATCTGATACCGCTTACGACACCGTAACTACACATTGCTAAACCTAATTAGATCAGCAAATACATTGTTCCCACGGTCTCAAAAGCATTTTCGTCTTCGTACAGAATAAATATTTTTGTTTACACATCACGTAGCTATTTAATATGTTAGAATAGTGAAAACGGTACAAACTTTACAACTAAAAATGTGAAGAAACCATAAATATTTTAATACACAACATATTTTCGGCCAAACGCCGACGACTTAAGGTAACGACTCCAGTCAATAGAAGGAATGTCTCATGAAGCACTGGAACTCGGGAATAGGTTCCTGCGATACGTACAATATTTTGTTCTACAAATCACCGAATCTAATTCGTAGATGAAATTGAAACGCCTTCAAAGGTGTCGTGAGGACCCTTGGCATAAGAACAAGCGCGATCGGTAGTTTACATTACATTTTTTCTATTCACCGATATTGTTGTGTATATCCTACACAATAGAGCTCATATTTGCTTATCCGTTCAGTCATGAATAGAGTATCCACTTGTCAAGTTGCATGTTTTATATTCATCTTTTATGTACAATTCTTCTGAATATTGCAGAATCGACTGAATCTACATTTCTACGCTAGTATTGTAAAGAAACGAGACTACGTTTGCTGGAGAAGCTCTTATAATAGTTTGAGGCCGGGAGAAATACTTTTCGTTTTAAATATACCCATAGAGACGCGGAACGTATGCATGGTTTCGTTATTTCTTTTGTTTTTGCACGTGCTTTGCGGCACGGCTAAGCCAGTGGCGCAATGATCATCATTTAGGGTCGCGTCTCGGAATACGTTTTAAATTGTAGAGTTAGCGACTTTCTTTCTTCCTATTATTGATTTGAACACAGTAATACATAAACCTGTGTCATTATAATTTTAAGTGCTTCAGAATAAGTTCTGACATTCGTATAAAATATGTATTTAATTTCATATTTTTACTAACCACCCGTCATGTTATCGCCGGTCCGTGGTAGATGAACAAGAAATTTTCGACGAAACAGAATATAAAAGTGAGGGTGCTTCCATCAAAGTTATATATTAATTTATACGTAAGATATCGTTTTATAACACTTAATATTTAATTAAGGCCTCAGGTGTTTGTTAATGTTTAATTATTGTTTCAGGTAAGACAAAGGCAACCCATCTTTAATAATTAAGCGAAAACAAAGTATCTTAATATTGTAATATGGTAGCCTTCGCAGAGCTCTCCTCGCGAGGAGCACGAGTAAGCTACGAACAAAATGTGTACAAATAAATTTCTAATAAAAGTGTATATAACTATTTTGTAAATTACGATTTTAAGAAAATAATCTTTGAAATTTGTATTATGTCCTCTGTTTGGCAAAGATAAAAGATACAAGGGTACCGAAATAAATATATATACCTAAGAGCCCTTTCTATCCTATACGGCTTTGCAGGTAACCCTTGTGGGCCGTACATTATTATTATTGGCCTTTACACATTAGATTTATCTAATAAAGCCTAAAGTATAAACGCATGCAAAAAAGGTTTTAATATAATTATTGTGCTTTGTTTATTTGATAAAATTATGTTTCAAAACACAAAACACGGGAATTGTATTAAATAACCCAATCTCTTATATTAGCGGGCAAACCGCTAACAGATCTGTTCAAATCCATTAAACAAAACATAACGTATATCGGCGACGGTGAGCGGGTTTGGTGCTGCAAATCTTTTTAAATCACAAAAGCCAGTCGTCAAGATCGCATATCGAAGAAGGAAAAGAAAATATCCTGTAGGAATAGCACAGCTGCTCGGATTTGGCGCGAACTTGGGAGAAAATCCGAAATGAAAACACGCCGCGGCGTCAGATGTAGGCCACCGCATCTTCCCCAAGATAAATTTAGAATGGATTCCCTCTTCACACACATTACCAACTCAATAAGGATTAAAACTTCATTTAGAAGCGGAAACTTTTATAACTTTCCAGTAAACAGCGTTTATCTTTTTCCTATTACGTACACTCGATGAAATAATTTGCTGGATGGATGAGGTTGTAAGCAGACCGTACGCTCGTCCTAAGTATTGCTGTGAAGACCTTTTTTGTTTCATTATCACATAAATATTTCTAGCTAAACCCCATCCGGGCTACCCCGCTTAAAACACTTAAGCTCATGTGAGTCTACGGGCGCACGGGTCGAAAAAGATTCATTTTAGTTAAAAATTTACTTTAATCCCTTGTAAATTAAACGAAATTGTTTCCCATCTGTGTTTGACTTGCGGATATTTTCATCTTTGGCGTCGGTTTAGCACAATATTTGGATATCAGTAGAAAAGTGAAACGTATACAGTACAAAATGATTCCCTATAGTACCTGTAATGGTAATAATAACATGTGTGTCAAGATATTAAGAAAGGTTTTATGTAAGTTCTCGTTATTATTAAAATTAACAGTTTTATATTTAAAACAATATAGCGTAAAATAGGCAAACTATGAATGTAAAGGGCCCCATCCCTTCACATTCATAGTTTACCTATAGTATAGTAAAAATGGTTACGAGCAAGTTTCGTAAAATATAATGAACTCTCATATACTCACATACTCATACAACATATGAAAATATTTATTTAATGTAAGGTTTAAGCGGATACATGCGGTTGATATAGCGGGCAAAGCATTGCAGGGTTTAATTTAAATGTAGGGTTCATTTTCTCCGAAAGCTCCAATGTCAGCTGACCATCAATGAACAGCTGAATCTGAAATTGTATCCATTCATGCATAATGTAGGCTCTGAATTTATTGTTCTATGACTTTGTTAAGATTACCGCAACGCAATGCCTTGGTATGATGGTATGATGGGTAATATTTTTGATCTGATACACTTTAGGTCATATACAAATATCAGGAATAATTCTTCCAAAGATACTCTGTGTTAGATACGGATTTGAGGTTTTCAAAGTGATCGAAATGGAATGTAACAATTACACTGATAGCTATCTTTAAGTAACCGTCAGAGTACAGCCTCGTATATCACATCTGTTGAGTGAGAGGCCAGCATGGTGCGATTATATTTGTTTTTATATTTTAAGACTAATTATTGAATTTTTTTCGTGTTTCAAAAATATGAAACGTATCGATGTCAATACTTTGATAACATTTTATAAAAGATGTCCCGAAAATTGGTAAAATAATATTAGGGCAAGTAAGATCAAAAAAATTTTAAACTATTTTTCACCATCATAATGGGTTTAGCGGTGAAATAATAAAGCATGGAGAACAACAGAAACCATAGTTAACGGTCACTTTTAAATATTAGGTTGGGCTTAGGTCTCTCTTTTAAGTTAGAGGTAAGGTTTTTTAAAGGTACTAAAACAAGCAAAAACATGTGTTAATCCGATTTGCCCATGAAATACGTTTGCTTAAACGATTTTTGGATAAAGAAAACAGTAGCAGGAGAGAAAATTAATAATCTTTCTTTTAAAGATGGGTCCACCCATCTGTCTGTCTCTATACTTAGGAACTTTAATATTGCTAAGTAAGACCACGAACTTTTACAAATATTGAAATCGAAAAGTTTTTATAGAGCAGTGGACGGGTTGGGACATCCTAACGGTCTGGAGCATCTAACGAAGTCAAATAATGCCTGCTTCGTTCACGTTTGGAGCAAATATTTGTGAACTGCCGTGTGTTTGTTTTGTCCGTGTGTACAGATTGTGTATTGCATTCGGATAGTTTAATATTTCTTCTGCTACAAAAGTTTCTGGGCATTTCGTACAGACGATATCTCTTGTTGAGCCTACTTGATGAGGTGGCTATGCGGAGATGTTCGGAGGCATAAAGAAATAAAAATTATGTAGCCTCCAGATGTAAAGTGAACGCTTCAGCTGACGATAGTTGTATAAGACGTTAAACATGTGCTTTCAACCTGAAATCTATGAGTGTCATGGTTGCTAATCTTAGTGTAATATTTTCATGCTTTTTCTAATATCCGTTAATAATGATCTAACAATTTTTCAGAAAACAGCCGCCTCCTTAATTTTTTCGTTCGTGTAAATAAATCAAGGTTAAATGCTGACGTTAGGAGCTATAAGTAAGTTCAGCAAGATTTTTATTCTAGTGGATAGTATGTTGCGGACAGAAGGGATTGTTATTGGATAATCAGGTCGCATTGAAAGCCGCTAAACGGTATGAAATATGACGCACTTTAAAGTCATCATTATTGTTATATCGTTATTCAAGGTCCCGTACGGTGTAAGCAGAGCATCGAGAGATATAATTATAATAATAATAATAATAAAAATAATTCTTTATTTGCTAGAATAAGGGATACAAAATAGGTCTTATATCAATTTTACAACGTCTCGTATTCTACCTTCTAGGTATGCAAATTTATGTTAAAATAATTAAATAATTAGGTACGTACATTTAAAATCTATCTATATGTCAATTCTATGTATGTCAAATTCATTTATTTTGTAAATATTCTTTAATACTTATTTAAAAGTCTAGTTTTTAATAATTATTTAAAAGTCTAAATCTACTTTCTTCCAGGTGGATATGTTGAGTCAATTCATTTTTTCATTTACTCATTAGGTACCTACACCGGAAAAAAATAATTGAAACGGTAAAAGCTAATTTATTTTCGATCATATCTGAAACGGGTTAATTTCCAAATGCCTACAATGTAAACTTCCTTAATCGCATTACTTTCGTTATCAGTGCTTATACATTGGGGTGGCACAATGTCATATTGATCTTAAGTTAATCGCATATAAAGTTTGCTCTGTAGTCGGGCAAGCTTAAGATCTGAAGACGACTTAGGTCAATATATTTTTGCCATCGCAACAGATAGTTAAATTAATAAAATAGCAGTGGACTAAGATAGGCTGATGATGATGATGACGATAATGATGGCGATGAATAGATGGTTAAAATTTTCTAAAGTAAAATTTCGGTTCGACAACTGAATAGTATTAGGTATTTTAAAATAGCCTACTTAGATTTTGTTAAGACATCTAGAAAACTATAAATATGAAATATACGAATAAAGATAATATTTATAATTTTTACGTTTCAAAATTTATGCGTTTAAATTAAATCTCTATAATCATAATATGGTTATGTTATATATACCATAATCATATATTTTCATTTAAGTATTGTTCTTTAATGTACATTGTCCTGTGCTTTCCTCATATAAAATATCCATTTGTAACAATTTAAATTCATTCAAACGGACAATTATTTTGCGATGATATGACTAATTGGGGGAAACATGTTCAGTGAATACACGACATTGTTGATTGTCGATGTAAAAATGCCGATATACTTTCAATGAGAAGGTTGTAGGCGAGGCTATATTGCCCGACAATTAACGGCACGCAAGGAAATTCAACATTTACTCAATTGCTACACAAAGACCATTGTTTGGAAACATGCCTAAAATCGAGGCAAGACATTTACAATTTTGTGAATACTTACATTGTAAATATCACAATTCGACCACCGATTAATGAAACAATTATCACAACATTATATACCTTAATGTGATAAATTTGATACCTTTTCAGCTGACTGCGGAAACGCCGCAAGGATGGTTGTGATTTTACCAAGTCATGTGTGCATCTGGTCCCTCAGGTCTCCTAAACTACTCGTATTTTGCCAACTGACGTATTGTCGGATACGTTACTCTTTTCAACAGATTATAGGCCGTATGAAGGCACATAAAATCCAACATGGCGGCTTAGTGCGGACATAACGTGCTACCGGAATATACTTAAACAAACATTAAAATGTCGTGCTCGTTGCCCAACGTAAGGGTGCAATAAGTACGTCACGAAAAGTAGAGATGGCTTCTAATAATACGGATTCAAAAAATAATAAACATGGTGTATTGGGCGTTTTCTGACGAAGTCGCATAATATTTTTTACGATTTTTGTCTAGCATTTTCAATGTTTTACATTGTTCGCCGATAAATGCGTGCCATATATGGAGATATTTGAGCACGTCGCTTGCTCGGCGAAAATGTCAATGTCTTAACATATGGCACAGTAACTTAAGATGTATGTATTTCGTTATTCCAGTTGTTCCTAAATCTTGATTTTTAGAGATATTGTACAGTCAAAACTAATTGCTTATACTTATTACATTTGTTACCGCTACTAAGTTTTATATTCGTGTTTTTCTAAAATATGACTTAAAAACATACCGCTTCACTTGGTAACAATGTATTCTGCTAAAATTTTAAAATTTGTCCCAATTAAACTGTCGTTGCTTCCGTTTCAGTAACTGCAGCTTAAAACAAATCCTGTTCATTTTCTATACACCTGCAGGAAATAAGCATTTTTAGGTTAGTTTTTATGGAAATATAAAATAATGTGCCCAAAAGATGTGGAGAAGTCTATTTTTTTTAATTTATAAATATTATTGGATGAGGATGAACACGAAATAAATCTTGAAGTTTTCATTATTAATGTAATAATTTCTATAATCAAAACACTTTTATTTGCACGGATTCACTCAAAACGATCATTTGTGAACCTCAATGCGCTGCGGTAAAATAAATAAACTTGCTTATAGCAGTAGGGTTGTCAACGTTGCACAACATTTTTATTGAAGGGGATTTTTCAATTAGCCAAATTATGCTTGTTTATGTAAATCAAAAAGTACAAAAGCCAACAAAAACGTTACAGTCTTGTTTAAAGGATTGTTTAATAACTATATTTCATATTAGTTGTAGAATGAAGGCAAAGAAATCAGCTAATGCAATGAGCAGTCTTATACTTATTAACTTAAACTTATTGAGAATAATACAAAAACAGGGTCTATTTAAAACTAAAAATTAATTTAATTAAATTGTATGTAATTTTTTCACCACGGTGACAACAAGGTTATCGCTTGAATCAGTTTGTAAGTTCAACTTAATTATGTCCCTACTTAAGAACTGTACTTGTCGAATGGGCGCAATGCAGTGCGATCTCATTACCGCCTCATTTTCGATACTTAAGTACATATTGTCCGGGTGTGTAGGTAGGTATATAAGTATGTGTAGGTGTGAAAGTTTTTCTAATTCTCCAACGAAAGATTTAGATTTTATTAAATCTTTTTGATGTTTGAATGATTTCAATATGCATTTCTCCATATTTATAAATAGTCTTTATAAACGGTTTTTTTAATTATTGAACTCGTCGGTCTAGTGGTTACAAGCACGACGCCTAATCGAGAGGTCCTGGGTTCGATTCCCAAGTCGAGTTAATTATTTGGTTTTATAACTTGAAATTGCCGTTCGTAGCTCGGAATATGGAGCTGGATTAGGTGTACGACAATGGGTTCATTCCTATGAGATGTATAACGTACCTAGCTGCTGAGTAGTGGGAATACTCCTTTCTGCCTACTTATTGGGGGAAATTTAGGCGCGATGTTATGTTATGTTAATCATAATTTTGTTATCATTTTTATTTACATACGGCTTCTGCATTACAACATGGCTCGGCCATAAAGAGACAGTTTTCGATAAATGATGTCACTTAGTATGACCTAGATCTATGAATACGTATAAACCCTAAAGAACTTACATACCAGCGCTTCCGTGATATTTAGCTTCCGTCGCTGTGTTTGAAACATGTAAAATCGCAGGAAACAGTTGCTAGATAACGAATTTGGCATAGTGTGCACCTTTACGGAAAACGAATAGCTAAAGAGTGTTTACTGAAACTGATCCAAAATGTCCATGAAAATAGCTTCTCCAAAGATTCTAGCTGCCACTTCTGCAAATACTGTTTGAAGGATCATTTTTTGTTTTAGTGTTATTCTGTTATTTGGAATAGGAATTTCAAAGCGGCAAATAGTCACAGTTCACGATGATTGGTTGCGCATCAAAATGAGTAATTAATAATTATGTTTCGATACTGGAAATTAATCTATTTTATTACTATTAAGTATTCGTTGAAATATATACACATAATTAAATGTTTTACCGGTCTAACTTACTTGTTTTTTTGGGATATTACTCCGAAAAGTGGTAAATTGGACACCAAAACGGAGCTATTTGGGTTATATAGAGGCGGACACGTGGGTTAAGCTGGTACAGAATTTAAAGAGAAATATCAATTTTAAAAGTGTAATATTTACAATATAACTTGCTTCTTGCCAGATATCGATAGTGGATAGAAATTTTAACCGCGACGATACTTACGAAATTAATATCTAAATTATACTGTACTGTGCCTTCAAAGGAACTTCATATGTAAATCATATATGATAAGTCATATGTTACATAGTTTGCTATACCTAACTACTCGTACATTTACGAGTAGCAAAGATATTTGAGGTTTCAAAATAGATGGGTCGCCCCATTTTTATTATATTTTACAGGGAATAAACCAGATATTAGGTTTTCTTTATATGTGAAACGTAATTTCACGCCTGTAATCTCACAAGGGGCAGACAGTGGAGTGAAGTACACTCCCACGTTTCACCAGTTACGTTTAGTCTCATGGAATAGGTGGTAAGCCTATTGCCATACACCGAGCAGAGTTCCAGATTCCGAGTCACTACTAGAAATTCTAAATTAGAAAAATCCGTTAGCACCCAACCCAGTATTTGAGCCCAGGACGGCTCGAACGACAGTCGCGCTTTCAGCCACTCGACCAACGCGGCAGTTCTTTATATGTATGTGTTGTTGAGAAAATTGTATTAATACGCAAGGTTCAGTCGATGGACCTAAATGAGGGACTGTGTACAGTTTATACCTATTTTATAATAATACAATACAACTAGTTTAATTAACTAAATTATAATGTGATTAATAATATTAAGTTATTCAATTGCACGAAACACGTATAATTGCATACACTGACACTTTTGTAACAGAAGAGAATATTAATCTTGCGTGGATTTATGAAAGGCATGTTACTTAAAGTTTTCATTAAAATGTGACAATATAAACATTTAAAGAACTCAATTCCCGCCATCTAGTTAGTAAACGAAATATTAACATAATGAATAGCGAGCGTATGTCGACAACGCACTCCAGTTCAGTGTAATAGCTCGAATATCATTTATTGTCACTATTTATTTCACACGCGATTTGATAACGCTTGTAGATTTTTATTCAATATTTTCAAATAAGTATATCATGACAATTGGTGCAAAGAGGCAAAAATAGCGGGCTGACAGTTTATAAAATCAAATAGTAATAAATAATCGACCCATTCATTATTCCACCGTTGGAATAAGGGTCGCCTCTCGTAATGAGAGGGTTAAGGCCATAATCTGCCACGCAAGCTAAGTGCGGGTTGGGAGACTTCACACACCTTAATATTTTTTTTATAAATTCTAATATGTTCAGGTTTCCTCACGATGTTTAGTTCATCGTTAACAAGTGTTATTTAAATTTAAAAACATACTTTTGTAAAGAGGTGCGCGCCATGGATTTGAACTTAGCATC